>JAVJIF010006684.1:0-162180 GCA_038442645.1 Agave tequilana | reverse complement strand
TTTCAATGCAGTTGAGAGAATTTGAGTCTATTTCCATCGTGTGCAAACATGGAAGTATATTTACTTTGATAGCAAACTACCAAGTTATCAACTTGAGGAACTTGAGACGAGCGGTGGTAAAGACATGTGACTTGTGACAAGTACAAGGGGAAAATGTGTATTTTTTCGAGTTCGTAAAGTAAAAAAACCCGTACTTTAATTTCGTGTGAAAAAGCCCCTCATGCCCTTTTATTTATTTATTTAGCCTTTCAATTGTATTCTAAGTATAGTAGTGAACTTTGTGAAATACTTTATTGTATTTCATTGAGTGTCCAATGGTGTCAGTTGTAATGATGTGACATTAATAAGGTGCGCATGAGATATATTTATGTAATCTAGATCACCCGCTGAAAGTGGTAGTCTTATAAATTGTCCATCTTTAGTTTCGTTATATTCACCTTCGACCTCATTATTCGACATTAGAATGGGAAAAGTGAAATTTGGCAAGATTTTTTTTGCAGCTGCATTAAATGGTCTCTGCGTTAAATTATATAAATTAGCAATAGAACGAACAGTTATTAGCAAAATTTCTTATTTAATATATAAAAATTACTGAAAAATGATTATTTTTTGAATGGAGCAATTAAAGTGGTAGTTTTTCTCTAAGTCTCATATTCTACACGTTAGGGTTGCTGATTTGATAGTGCACAAACATTCATGTTCTGTGATTGTTGAGAAGGAATCTAATCTTTCTGCATAAACAAACAAGTAAACATAATCAGTTAAAACTGGATAGTATATGGCTTAATGTGAACATATTCAAATAACGATAGTTAAGTTAAGATAAGATAGTCATATTTAAATAAATGTAGACACAATCTAACATAGGTGCATAGAGTGAGCTAATGTGAGACACGTTCACCTAAAGGTAAACATATTATTATACAAGTAGGCATATTCATATATAGTTGGGACAATTAAGACTAAAAAAGACAGACTGTTGAACATAAGGGTCGACATATTGCTTACTTTTGACTGCCTTTGGTGCCTGGTTAAAAGGATGAAGTCGCACCAATACTAGTATCTATGTGGATCACTCACAACTCATATAAACGACACAGTTGAAACATGTACTCTAAGTTTTTGTTAGTGATGATAGAGAAAATTATATTCCACTCTTATGAAATTTGTACATTAAAGTTAGGCTGAGAAGAAGAAGTCCGAGTAATGTACAACTTCATTTGAGATATTCAAGGGATTGACCCTCATTCAATCAGATCAACGTGGTTTGACTGCTGTTACGGAGACTAAATACATTAAAAAATTATTTTCGTCATGATCTCTCAATACTAAATGGACGAGGAAGCAGAAGAATTAAGGGGAAAATAAAAAAGAAAAGAAAGAGAAAGAAAACTTAGAACAACAAAACAAAAGGAAGATAAGACAGGAAGGAAAGGAGACATATGTGATTAATCTTGACCAATTAATTTAGAGAGATTCATTATTCCTTTAATTTTTCTGCAAATTTCTCTCTATGCACATTTTTTTCTCTTTTGATTAATCAATTAAAATATTTAAAAACCTTAAAAGGTGTCCATTCTGATAATAAGCTATCATATTTGGGTACAGGAGCGCATTTAATTCAGCTACAAAAAAGGTGATTTACTTCAGATTTTATGTTATATCAGAAAGCAGTTTAAAGTGGACAAAACACACAAATGTGGACATAAACACACAAAAGAAGATAGTTTACTCGATTTTCACTTTACAGCGTATAATAATCAATAATTGCGACCCACATGTCTGACACTGACGCAAGACTAGGACGTAGGAGGTCATAGCCCCACGTACAAAGGCAATATGGAAATTAATGAATACATAATATCTTCTACGCAATAAAGATGGGCACAAGGACATTGTGAAACTCCAAATTAAAATATAAAGGCTTTTTTGAACTTGAAAAAAAAATGGGGGCTTATATACATGTTTCCCTAAATATAATGAGGTCACGGACGAGAGTTGGCAAAGACAGGACTTGTGATAAAATGATAAAAAGGTCACAAATTTAAAGCATATAACTAGCATTATTAGAGTAACCATCTCTCTATATCTATTTGGATCATTGGAAAGTAGAGGAAAGGGGAAAAAAATGTGAGAGTCACGCGATATTCTTTTCTTTGTTCTGTTTGGTTGCACAATTGCTTTTTTTTCTACAGTGGTGGAATCTACACAAAAAACTACCTAAAATTGCAGTCAACTCAAACTTTTCTTTCTCTGCCATTTTCGAGCAAAAAATTGTTTGAAACTGGCCAGAAAGAAATGAAAATTTTGGCCACGTCATCTTCTTTTTGTGAATGGCTTTGGAATGGAATTCTTTCATTTGTTCTGTTTAGTTGCACAACTGCTTCTCTTTTTCATAGTGGAGGGGTTCATGCAATAGACTGCCTAAAATTGCAGCCAACTTAGCCTTTTCTTTCTCTTCTAATTCCGAGCAAAAATTTAATATGGTATCCGAGTGACCTAAGTTCAATTTTCATCGGGCACGCTTTAAAAAGCGAAGTTAAAACAAAAAATATCGTTACTGTGAAAAATTCAAGTTTCGGTTCATAAAAAAGACATTCGACTTGCGGAATCATATTAAAAATAAATATCTCAACTTTCACTTTAACTTTAAAGTTTTGATGTAATGTCATTGACTTTAATAGATAGACAAATAAAGAAAATTTAAATGGATTATGAATTTGGATTGTCAGGGTGCATGCAACTAATGTGATGGTTTGCATGCTCCCCTCTTAGGTTCCAAACTCCCAAACTTGTGGAATTGGAACTCATATAATTCTCATGGATTTTCCTCAATAAAATATAATTTTCATTGATTCAAATTTCATTGAGAAGCTAAAATTTGCCTCTCAGTGCGACACAAATTAGACGCTAAAACCCTCTATCATCTTTAAGGTGTAATTGGCAACTTGGATGTCCCTCTTCTACCTTGAAGCATCTGACTTAATTATTTGGCGATTTGTTACGGGAGCCTTTTGTGATCAGTGGTAAGAATGAGTTATTAGATAAAATTCCTTTATAAATGAAGGCATTTCTTTGTGATTGACATTTTTCTCACTCACTTGATACGGACAAGAAAGTGAACAATGCTCTTGATACGGACAAGAAAGTGAACAATGCTGTTTAGATTTCGTTCTAGCGTCAACGAATTCTAAAAGATAATTTCAGACAGAAAAAATAACTTGAATCTATGAGCAAAGTATTTGAATTCACGAGTAAAGAGTAACCAACTCGAATCCACGAGCAATTGAAAGAGAAAAAATACAATTTAATTGATAATCAAAAGTCAAATCCTAAAACCAAAGATACAATGGCCTTATATAGGCAAATTAAAAAATACTACTCTAATTAGAAAACTTAATTAAATAAAAAATAAAATCAATCGGAATTCAAATTAGACTGAAAAAACTAAATACTATACAGACTCGGACACTGCTTATACACCCAGAGGGCCAGAGCTATTGACAGCAAAAGGGGCCTGTCGACATACTGTATCGTCCCAACTCTCGGATAGGGACTGTCAAGTCAGCCTGTCGATAGCAAAAGAGACATGTCGACAGCTGAAGTTGTTTTCTACTCTGCCTTCTAACATCACTTATGTCAACAAATAGAGGCTAAAATTTCATATATCAGATTTTCTGAACAACATTGACAAATGACATGAAGTGAGGATGTTCAAAAATCAAAAAAGGTTCTCAACGAACCTGCGACCTTCGTGTTATTAGCGCAACACTAACCAACTAAGCTATAATAGGCCAGTTCATTGAAATGCTCACTATGATATACATTTAGTAGATGTAATTTGTTCAAATTTTAAAAGAAACACACTGTTTTAAGCTCGTTGCAATATGTTTTCCTTCTTTGGCTAAGTACATAAACGAGAACACTACTGTTATTGTTGAGGATTTCGAACTACTCTTCTGATACAATTGCGTGATCTGATTTGAGTAGACAGGGAAAGCTGCTTTTCACAATAAGTAAGAAAGTGTTTATTTATAAATAAAAGAACATTATTTTAAGCTCGTTACAATGGTTAGATCCATCTTAGGTCAATGAGATTACACCCTTCTCAAGCGTTCAATGTCACGAGTGGGGCTGTTATAAATTCCTGGTATCTGGACCCGACCCGGACCCAGGCCATGCCCGCTTACAAGCGGGTACATACTGGGTCTAAAACTTAGACTCGTTCATAAAATTGAGTAGCCTGGCTATCTTTCATGTAGACCCGATCCTAACCCAGACCTAGACCCGACCCGTTTACTCAAACTCCATATAGGGTCTGTTTGGTTGTCGTAACTGACCGTAATTCGTAGTTGTAATTGGTAAAGTCTTTTACAATTGTAAATGAGTTACATGTATGTAAATTTTACGTTATTGGTTGGTAATATAAAATTGTAAACTAGGCTTACACTTCAGAAAAGAGAACTCCCTTGAGAAATTCGTGGGCTTACACGAGAGGAGAAAGATTGCAAAGGTAAAAGAAAGTAGTGTATGGCCCAGAGCAACTTTTCACGTTAATAAAGAGAACTCCCTTGAGAAAGAAGAATGAACTCTTCAGAAAAGAGAGTTCTTACTTGGCAATTTTAGTTGTTCCTCTTGTTGTTCTACATTAGTCACAACATGATCCTACAGACATCATCGACCTTTCGTGCATCATGAATCTGAATTTTCTACTGACTAGTCTTTCTACAGTGATATAAAATTATATAGATCAGAATGAGTTCTCATAAATTGGTAACATTCAACGTGCAGTCATTGTTAAGAGTAGTATTAGAATTAAAATTATTTACTAACTATATTAGGATTAAAAGTTTTTTAGTCATGTATTATAATGCCTAAACATTCAGGCATTGGATTCGTCAATAATGCAAGAACATTCTTAGTTACTTCAACTCATTTAATATAGTATCAGAGCATCTCAAAAAATTTATGTGTTGATCAATATTCTCACAAAGTTCCCGAGCCTACACTGAACTGAGCTCATCTAGTACATGCCTAGCGTTGGGCCACTGCCTAGCACCAGGCCAATCTTCGCATTGTGAATCGTCAAAGCTTTCTCTCTTCTTTTCTACTCGGGGTCGGCATCATCAACTTGATCTTGTTCCAAGCTCTCTTTTTCATGTTAAGTTCAGCTTCCATTTTAATTTCAATCTCCTCTCACAATTAGCACCAAATTCCAATTGTGTGGATGTGCATGCAACCAATCAGGATGTGACTCAAGAATTAAGTTTTGAAATTACAAAATTTATTTGCTCTCTCTGCACAGTCCTGATCTCCCTCTTCGACTCCAGCTTCTGCAGCAAGCTTCGCAACTGAGCAGATTGAGCTCGAACTCCAACCACGACCGATGCACAAGCAGCTATCTGTGATCTTCGAGAATATTTAATGGCCTACTTCTCTTTCCCACGAGATATCATGGCTCTCTTCTTTGTTTTTCTATTGGTTTCCTTCTGCAAACTCGGCGACCACTATGACGTCTCGTCCTCAAACGACTTCTTCATCGTTCAATGTGGCATCTTTATCCTCGTTGCTCAGATCTTCATTGGCGATCGTCTTCTCTCCTTCAACGGATTTGTCACTGACCACCGTAGCATCTTTTCTTTTTCGACCGGTCTCCTCTTCTACTGATTTAAAAATCTCTCAAAACCAAACTATCTCTTCTTCTCCGGTTGATCTTCTTTTCATGGATGAATTTTACACTATATCAATATCCATTTCGCATTGCAAGGAAGTGGGCGGAAGTAAGGAAATAGGGAAATATAATTGCTCACTTCCCTATCTATCCAAACACCGAAAAAGGAAAATAAGAAAACCTCTTTTCCTTTTATCTTTTCTCTTTTACACAATCATTTCCTCACTTCCAGAGTGTTACAGTTAATTTGTGGTCATGTAAATCACATTTGTAATAAATTGTAACACAAAACAGTTAATTTTTTTACCATGTAAATCTCACTTGCATTCTAATTACAGTCTATTTTTTATTTTTCTTAATTAATTTTTATTTTAATATTATTTTACGGTCAACTTTGTGGTCAACTTTTCCACTTCCACTTTTACATTACCATCCAAACACCAGAAAAGACAAAATATTTCCAAACCACACTTCCCAACAACATCCAAACACCGGAAAACTTACTAACCAATTCTCAAGTTCCAAAGGGAATTATTACTACTTCCTCAATTCCTCACTTCCACCCTTAACCAAACAGGCCAAGCGAAAGAGACACAAATGATTTTTCCTTTTGGAGCCCACTTTGACTACTCTAAAAAACTTACAGGGTTAATGTCTGCCTTGCTTTAAGCGAAAGAGACACCATAAGTTTTTAGAGTCTAACCTGACTATTCTAAAGAGACTTATGATCGGCTCAAGTCAGCCTTGTTCTGTGAAAGAGACTTAGGGTCTAATTTCAGAAAGTGCTCCGTTGTTGATCCATCTCTCCTCCTTTAGGAGATGCTCTCAAGCGCCCGACATCTCCTTCTAGCCGTCAACACTTTTAAAAACTATCGATGTTCCATTCATCATAAGTTTGCGAGAGATGTTCAAGATTTTACAAATTTTATTTCACCGGGTCTTTGATGACTGTCACAAGGGATCAGACTCAGTTTTTAGATTTTTCAATAGATATTTTTCAGATTTTCTATTTTATTTTTATTTTTGTAAACTCACAATTTTATTAGATACTTTTCAGATATTTTATTTTATTTTTCTTTTTTTCAAACTCACAAATTTTCATTTACCGTGAGTTTGCAAGAGGGTGTTAAAAACAGTAATAGAATTAGAATTATATAATACTAATGGTATTAGAATTAGAAGTTTTCTTATCATATAATTATAATGCCTATATTTGTCGACATTCCCCTCGCCAATAATACAATGAACAATTCTTAATTACTTTAATTGATTTAACAATTCAACTTTTTTAACACATACCAAAGCTGCAATACTTCATTCCTAGATTTTTCAATTCAAATTTTTCTTTCCAATTGTAAAGAGTCAAAACAACCACCTCTTACAGTGAAAGGATCATAGAGCTACACCAATTAAGATTTAATTCAGTCACCTGCCATGGAACCTCTTGCAGTGAAAGGATCAGAGAACTACACCAATTAAGATTTAGTTCAGTCACCTGCCATGAACTTACCACACTCTTACCATGATTTCTCTACTATTAGTTTCATTTCAAGTGGAACTACAGGACTCAGTCCATGGAGAACAAAAATGCCACCAAAACATACAAATCTTTTGGACAACTCCAAACTTACTTTTGATAATTTAAAAATTCAAATACTACCCACTAAAAGTTGAAGATGATCCTAAGAAAATTTATCAATCTATTATCTACAGCAACATTGAGTCCAGGTCACTCAACAATTTGAATACTGTACATACTATACAAAATACAAATCAGATTTCTGGAAAGTAAAATTATTTTGAAATACTTGAAAATAGTAAACAAATCCAAACTGCTATGCTGCTTTGATTACAACCTGTGCAGTGCAGGCTGTGAATTGACAAGAGGAAAGATCAACTTATGACAGCCAATCAAATTACAATAATTCAGGATCAACAAATAAAAAAATTGCATGAATCTTGGCCCAAGTTCCAATGAATTACAGAGCAGAGGGAGACCTAGCTCAAAACAGTGGGTTGCCTCTTCTTGTTCTTCTAGAAGAAGTGGGCTGGCCCCAAAATTGGATGAGAGATGCTCCAATGAGCCCACCCACAGTTTCATGGCAAACTCCCATGAATCAGCAAGTTTTGAGTCTTCCACTTCTTTGCACAAAAGATATTTTTATTGTCATTTGTTGGAAGCTGAAAGCTATTCTACTTTAGGGTTCCTTTTGTGATGAGAATGCAGATCTAAATTATTATCTTTGCTCCCTTGATTCTCACTGGTCTTTATTTAATTGAATTCTAATTAATGTTTCATGAAATCTCTTCTAACCACAATTTCTCATTAAAGAAAACAAGGCTTACTAAATTTTACCTTTGTATAAAGGTTAACTACATATAAAAATCCCCATCTCATAAGCTATTATATGAAGTTGCTCCCTCAGTACAAGGTAAGCTCACAATCTCTGCTAACTCTTTCAAACACTCAAAATTCGATTTTAAGTTAAAAGAACGATAAAGTTGACTTTTGTAAATGAAATTATCATATTGTCCTATGATAATATTGTCTCTTACATTTTCATAGGAGAAAAAGGACAATTACACCTCTTAGCTAAACTTAACAACAATTTTGTTTGTCTTTCTCAAAAATTCATCCAACCCTTGACTCCTATATTCAAACACCACTTAATCCATGTAAAGAGAATTAAGCAATTGTTGTTTATCTCCAGTCCAAACCTCTATTCAAAAATTCACAACTCTTCCAACTTATCTTTAAATTGAAAGGATTATTTGTTTTTTAGCCATGAGAAGGTGATATTGATTTAAAGTAGTAGGGTATTATACACATGTGACTACAAGCTATCACAGTGTTACAACAACATTAAAAACCCCCACACTTTATGCTAACAACCATTAATATCACACACAAACTGGTCCCTGTGCAACATAACAGCAGATTGAAAGAAAAAGGGAAGGAGAGAGACAGAACATGTCATGCTGGACAAATGATTCAGACAGCACATTGGATTCTTTACCTTCATCTTTTCATTGTGTGTGTGTGTGTGTCTCTGTGTGTGGTGTGTGTGTGTGTGTGTGTGTGTGTGTGTGTGAGAGAGAGAGAGAGAGAGAGAGAGAGAGAGAGAGAGAGTTGGCAGTTGGTCGGCTGGGGACCAACTGATCCAATCCAATGAAAACCCAAATGGATAAAGTAAAATAGAGTAAAAAATAAATAATAAAAAAGCTCTTCTATAAGATTAAGACCCCACCACAACCTCAAGAGACCCAAAACTCCCTTCTTTCCTCCTCTTTGCCTTCATCCTTCACACATTCTCTCTCCTCCCTCTTCTCTGGAACCTTGTCTCCTCATCTCTTGCATTTTGTTTCTTATAAACATCTTTTCAAATTTAGAACTTGGAAAAAATTTGTTTCTTGAGCTTCTGTTTTTTACCATGGCACTTTCTTTGAGAAGTGGCTTGTGTGTCACTGGTTCATATGAAATGGGTTTGGAGAAGAAGCAAATGGTCTCTGGGCCTTCAAATGTTTTGGTTTGTAAGAATGAGTTCAAAGGAAGCCGAGTTGTGCTCAGAGAACAAATTAATTCAGTGAGATGGAGCCCCAAAGGGGGCCATTCACATCTCTCCATTCATGTGAGTTTTTTCTAGTTTGAAATGTAATATGAATTAAATGGTTATCTTTAGATCTTAATATGACATCTAACCTCCAAAGTTCTCAATTTCAGGCTCAATCTTCAATCTGTGTCCCTAGAGCAATGAGATGGTGGGAGAGAAAACTAGCAAACCAAACATGACGGAGATCAACTCTCCTCAAGATCTTGTTGATTCATTGCTGAATGCTGGAGATAAACTTGTCATTGTTGACTTCTATTCCCTGGATGTGGAGGTTGCAAAGCTTTGCATCCTAAGGTATGAAAATCTATACAAATGTTTCTAAAATTTAGTAAAGATCAAGAAATAAGCATGAACAATATAAGAAGAAATACTTTCAATTAGACCTGATCATCGAACTTGCTTAAGTGATGATTAATGGAAAATTTTATCGGATTTTCTTTCAGATATGTCAATTTGCAGAGTTATATTCAAACGCGATATTTCTCAAGATTAACTATGAAGAACACAAATCAATGTGTCAGAGCCTACAAATTCATGTGTTGCCCTTCTTCGATTTTATCGGGGTGCTCAAGGCCGAGTGGCGAGCTTCAGTGTTACCAATGCAACAGTAAGACATGAATCCACAGCTATCTTTTCATGATAATTCTCTATTTACCAGAAATTAAAACTATTTGTGATACTTGCAGATAAAAAAGTTCAGAGATGCTCTAGCAAAGCATGGAACAGAGAGGTGCAGTCTTGGACCAGCAAAAGGCTTAGAAGAATCAGAGCTGCTCAGTTTAGCTTCAAACAGAGAAACCAATTTCAGTTATCCATTGAGATCTCCAGTGGCTGAAGATTTATCACTAGCAGGTCGAATTGCTACCAGCTTTTATGCAGAAGTTGATGGGAGAACTGATTTGGCAATGGCAAGCGTGCATTGATATGAGGGGAAAGATCTCATCTTTCTATCAGTTTTATTAGAAGTGTACATAATTCTGCATTAGGGCTTTTTAGTGGTGGTTTTTTTTTCAAAAAGAGCCCTTGGTTTCAATAAATTATAATCAGATTATGCTGTTTGAATGGAAGAGCTTCATTCTTTGTTCCATTTGTACTGGGATTCTGCTGAGGATTTTGAATCATTCTGCTAACTATTGTTAGTTAATCTCATGGTTTCCACCCTTCAGTTATAATGTTCTTAAGGAAATTTCTATTGTTGCTCATTTCTTTGTGATAGGATTTGCAATTAAGGTTGTGGTGTCAATTTGCATTAGTCTTACTCATACGTCTTCTATCATGAATGTTGTGTGTTAGTGAGAAGGAAAGAAGAAATGTTGGCTTGAGTATTAAAACGACAAAACTGGTGGGTTAAATGAGATAATTCATCACAAACATTAAATTAAATTAGCCTGTTTTGAAAAATTAATATAAGGACACATGGGTGTTTGAATAGAATAAAAGCTATTAACAAATTTCTTAAAACAAATACAAATGAAGGGTTATCTCTTAATCATAATCTGTCTTTATCAACCCTGTGTCTTGCGGGACTTAACTCTTATTAACCTTTTAACAGAGCTTATGTAAGCCTTTGTATATTTTTTTTAGTTTTTAGTTTTTATTTTTTTTGCATTTGGCAGGCTTTTTTTTTTCTTTTTTTGATGTGCAAAAAGGTGATAAACTCTTTTAATCCGTCATTTAACCTTTTGCCAAACAGACCCCTGAAAAAAGCACCTAAAGAAATTCAAAAGGATTTAGTCAGAGACTACTGGATAATTTCTCCTCTTTTTGTATCCCATAGGGGTTGAAAAACTAGTGACAAAGATAATCCAACAGCTCCAAACCTCCAGATGGTGTTGTGGGTCCTTTCCATTTTCTACAGATCATTCATTTATACACACTCCATCCTTGTGCCCATATCATTCATTTGAGGGACCCAGATTGAAGATCTTTACATGAATTAGGTCAAGTGTTCCTTTGTATTTGGACATAGGATCTAAATTTTGGATCTTTTTAAGCTCTCTTTTTTAGTTCTTTTTAGAAGTTTGAGCAAGGAGTATGGTTGCTTGGAACAAAAACAAAGGGCAGGTTCAGCCACAAACAACGCCAACTGCTGCAATGTGTGCGACAAGGGGTCCTAATCTTTGGGTCAGTTCATGGGTGTTCATAAGAATATAAGGAATGGTTTTTAAAAATCCAGAAGAGTCAATCTAGTCAGAGCCTGGTCTAATGACGTGGAGAGCAACAAAGAAAAATAACACACGCATGTGATTGGGCCCACATTGTCGGGTATGCGGATAAGAAGGCTTGTGTGGACTGGACGTGGCAGTGGCTCTGGCACTTGACCGGCACATTTTGTCCGTGTTTGGTTCATGTGTGTGAGCCACACACATACAATAAGAGGGTCAATCACGCGTTGACACGTGGATTGAAACTCTTATTATCTCTTGTAATATGATAATAAGAGTTTCAATCCACGTGTCAACGCGTGATTGACCCTCTTATTATATGTGTGTGGCTCACACACATGAACCGAATCTATTTTGTCCCGCACAGGGTTCAATTTTTTTTCCCCTCGAATGATTCCATTCACCAATAAATAATTCACCCTTAAATACACCTCCAAGGCAATTTAAGTTCACTTATCTTGATGGCATGTCTGGCATGAAAATTAAAATTATAAATCTGGCAACTTCATAATTCCTAAAAAAAAAGACTCATAAGACCCATCATTCTAAAACTGTCAGTTTACCAAGTGTTTTCTTCAAAGAAAAACCGACAGGCCCAAGGAGAGTTTTTTTTTTCCCTCTCTCATTTTCGGCCAAACAAATAACTGAGATGAGGAAAAAGCCATGAGGCTCACAAATCAAGAGAAAAAACAAACTTTTCAACTCACTTTCTGAAAAACAAACAGCCCTAAGTAAAAACGTCTGACACAACAAACTGATCATCATTAGCAACAAGGTTAAATATTTGGCTTGTCTAGATTAGGACAGGTGAACTGCAGAATCCTAGAACACCAGGAGATGAAAACCATTGTGCAGGGTTTATGTATTTCAGACTCTAGAAAATATATTTGAAATCCTTTATCCAATGAAAAAAACTCTAGAAAATATAGAAAAGGAAGTTGAATATGTTAAAGAAATGGACCAGAAATTTTAGAGAACTCCAACTCAATTTACCTAAGACACTGGCAAATATTGAATCAACGTGCAGTTGAGGAGATTTGATCTCTATCATTCTTTTGGTTTTTAATTTTCACCCACAACTCCCATGGGGTATGGATCGATGCCTACGCCTGAAATTAACAATAATATGGTGTCAAGGGAAAAGGATGGGGCCACACCAAACAATATCAAAATGATTTTGAGATATCAGAAAGCTTTGGGAAGTAATATTTAACTAGTCCTATTTATGAAAAAAAATGTGTGTTCAAGTAAACGAAATCAAGATAACCACAGATAAATGCAAGACTGTTACATTCTTTATCTGTTCAATTTTCCTATCAGTCTCAGAATTTTAGTGAACCAAAGAATAGATTCAATAAACAGCGGTATCAATCACACGAAGAATAATCCAAGTTGAAAACAGCACAGTGGGAACAGTTGTCGAGGAAAGACATGCATACATGATAAATGAAAAAAAATTGCGAACTGGTAGAAAGCAAAGCACCAGAATGTCAGCTGGTTGTGATTAAGGCTGAATGTAATGACAAAATTTTATAGCGAAAATTTGATCATATTGCTTACGGAACACCAAGGAGCATGCTTGCAAACTTTTCTTGTAAAGCCAAAAACCCAAGTACACATATTCCCAGTGCAAATCAGGTCTGAATCTGTGTTTCTGAAATTTCCTTAAAGTACAGTAGATTCAACATGACATGTGTATTAAAGACTCAACTTTCAGTATGTGTCCATGGATCAAGAAATTATTATGATACAAGGGAACAAAACTAAAAGAATATGCACAAACCTAATGCTGCTTGTCGCAATACACTTTTTTTCGTTTGAGAAATAGGTGCAGCCCTTTGGTTTGCCCTTCCAACGATTTGAATCTTGGAACACATCTCCCTTTTACACTCCCGTTATATTCTCCCCTTATCCAACGGAACTCCTCTAAATTGTCAGCAAAATACGTATTAATGTGCATCCTTGGTTTTACATCCTCATTACATCTACTTACAGGAATGACCAAGGACGCTTTGAATATCTGAAGGGATCCGATGACTGCTGCAAGCTAAGAAACATGTCAGAAATTCGTTTAACAAATCATGCAAAGAAAACTACAAGTCTTAAGCTACCTTTCCTCGATCGATGGCATAGCCATCCGTACAACCCCCAGACAAAGGTCTAGCCCAGACATGAAAAGGGCAGGGACAAGCAGCTCAGCCAGCACTTTAGAGAAAATACGGTTATGCTTGTTATGTTTTATTCAACTCTGAAAGAATTTTATCCTCATAATTCTTTGCCGGAAGACCATTCCAGAAAGAAGACGAGACAAGAAACCCTTGTCATTATCATCATCATCATCTTTCTTGTCACAACAGCTTAAATTGCTTGTGAGAGACCAGTATGTCTGAAAATGAGGTGCATACCCAACCTTCTGTTTTTCGTGCAGAAGTTCTGAAGCCTTGTTCAAATTATTTTGTGTGTAATACTTATCAATTACACAATTGTACATGTCACTGTAGGACCTGGACCACAATGAAGCATCTCTCCCAAATCTTTTTTGGCATCATCAGTTCTACCATTATCATACAGACAATGAACAGTGGCGTACGCAGGATTTTCACTCAGTGGAGGCGGAAATGTCATTCATAAAGTAAGAATTCCTAATTGACACACTCAGTGGCGTACACAGGATTTTCACAGAGGAATTTTACTCAGTTAAAATGTTATACTCATTAATTAACCAAGAACATGAATATTAACTAATAAATATGTATTCTAAACAACATAATACTTAAAATTTTGTAATGGGTTCAATTAGATTAATGACCAGTGTCCTTCCTTCAAAATCAGAACATATAGCAACTCTTAAGTAAAGCAAAAAAATAAGAAACATATGATTAACACATTATTAACCAACATACATCAAACAAATAAACAAAACCTAGATACATGTAGGATACAGAACTTAAAAGAAAAGTTATGTCAGAATCAATAGATTTGAAGTACGTACCTTAAAATTAATTTAGCCCCTCGTCTGCGTTGTATTAGTTGTCAACCGATGATGCATTGCAAAACGTAGGAAGGGTTCTAGTATCTCAATTCTCAACACTACTGAACACAACAAATTTTCCCACTCTTTAATAGACAAATTTAAAAAATAAAGAAAACCGCATTATCTGTTCCCATAAACCTAAGGAAATATTTTTAACTAAATTTCTCTACTTTCTCCGCAAAAATAATGAAATTTATCGACAAAAAAGCATAAAAGGAAACCAAAAAAATAAAATTTATAGCCAAAAGACCTGTTTCAGCTCTTCTACCACATCTCTCCGCTTCATCTCCTGTTCTGGCGACAGTTTCAATCTCTCTTCCAACATAAACTGAAACAAGAACAATAAGAATTCGACAATCACTCACTGAAAATCAAAAAAAAAAAAAATCAACAAGAACTCATTCAAAAACTCAGACCAATCAGTTGAACCAACATCTGCGAGATCTGCTGGTCAAGCTGGAGCCAGGTGGTCGGATCAAATCGTACTGCGGTCGAAAAATTAAAGGGGATCGGGTACCCAGGCCCAAGTCTCGCCATAGAGAATCCATCCGCCGCCTCTGGTGGAGGCGGAGGCAGGAGGGGCAAGGCTCTTCTGGAGCTCAGAGTCTCGAACACAGAGAGAGAGAGATTGAAGTTGTCTGTATGTGCTAGGGTTTTTTGAAGGCGATCGAGGCCGAGAGGCGAGAGCACTGTGGGCTGAGTTTTGTGAAGAGGTTTTTTTTTTGTGAACGAAGCGGGCGGTTATTTCATTTACAACCCGGTCCAAAGATCCAATTTTGTGAACGAAGCGGGCAGTTCTGTCTTTTTACAATCCGACCCGTCCCAAATGCCCTATACTGCTCTGTGTGCATGGATTTCAGTGGGGGCGACCGGCCCCACTCGCCCTCACCTGTGTCCGCCAATGACAATGAACAAGAGTATTACAGGAATCCAAGTTTGGCTCAAGGTTTTGTGCCTTATTTCAGCTTGAAAGTCAAGAGCTTGAACAAATTGTTTTTGAATAGAGAGACCCTTGATAACTAAACTGTAACTAATCTCACTTGGCATTCAGGAGATCGACAGCCTTCTTTATGCACCCATGAGCACAAATTTTTTTAATCAGAAGGTCCAAGTTGATATTATCAGGTATCATGTCCTTTTCTTCCATTTGGTCTAAACAGTGCTCTGCCATGGAAATCCCGCCATGCTTAAGAAGTTCCTCATTGAGTACATTCAGATCCACTGAACCATGCTTTCAGCCATTACATTCCATCAACTTACTCGACTGTAATACTTTCTTCACTTCACCATTACCGCATACGTAACAGATAACTGTTCTGAGAGTATGATTATTTGGTTTCATACCTTCAGTAATCATGGTATTCAGTAACCTTACTGATCTGAAGTCATCTCCACACTTACA
This sequence comes from Agave tequilana, assembly GCA_038442645.1. NCBI lineage: Eukaryota > Viridiplantae > Streptophyta > Magnoliopsida > Asparagales > Asparagaceae > Agave > Agave tequilana. Next base: position 146,297 of record JAVJIF010006684.1, on the reverse strand, counting down.
AAAACCATGTACAAGAATATTATATGTATCCGGATGGGAACTAAGGGCCTGCTTGGTTGGTTCTTTCCAAAACAAAGAATGACACCTTCCCTTTAAATCTCGTCATAAAGCTGAGTTGGCCACACATTTTCTTCTCATTCCACCCAAATCCTAGCTTTTAGCTGGGAATTGGGTTTGGAAGAAAAATCCTATGTGACTCTCTAACATTTTTTCATCCCAGCCAAACAGAGGAAAGACTCAAGCTCGGAAGGAATTAAATGTGGGTTCCGCATAGTTTTCCATTTCCTTTGGTTTTCCAAACAACCAAACAGACTCTAAGTGACTCTCTAACATTTTCTTCAAAAAAGTTCTGACAAGCAAACTGTTTCCTGACTCAGAGTCACTTCTTATCAATGCACCAAGTAGTTTCCCATGACCACAAAATTGACGTATTAGACTTCGATATGTTGAGATAGAGAGACCAATGTCATTTCTCAACATGACGCAGAGTATCTCAAGCGCTTTTGTCAAGTTTTTAAATTGACAATATCCTCGGATAAAGGCATTTAGAGTGCTGTTATCAGGAAAAACTTTATTCCCCAACATTTCATGCAATTGAGAAGCTGCTTCCTTCATCTTCGCCATTTTGCACAATTCATTCACCAGAGTGCTGTATACAAGATAAGCAGGTTCAGACTGTCCATTCAACATATTTTGCTTTAAACTCATTGCATTTTCAGCTCCTTTGAACTTAAACAGAGAAGGCACTACAAGTTGATAGATACTTGCATTGAGGGTAATATTGTTCTCTAGTAATTTGATCAGTAATTGAAACTGCTTTAGTAAACTTTCTGTCCCTTACGAATCCTTCAACAAGGCTAGCATAAGACGTAATATTTACTGCATGACCCCTGTGTGAAAACTCCTCCAACAAAATATACCCAACGTCAGAAAAACCTCTGCTGCCCAACTCTTTGACAATAGCATTGCGCATAACTGAAATCAAGTTTGGGTTTGGGTGCTTTTCTGTGATGCTATCAAAGAGCTCTAGCATTTCCTTGATCAGTCAAAATTTGCACAGAAAACTTATCAGTTCCTTGATATCCACCAACCCTGGTAACCATGTGCTTCTTCTTGCCACTTGCAAACATCCTCTAAGTCCAACAATGCCTTTCTCTTTGCAGAAACCCAGTAACAGAGCAGCTAAAGTATCACTTTCAATCAGCATCTGTCTCTTAAACAATCTATCCAGTATCAGCCTTGCACGGTTTATCACCCCGTTCTTGCTTAAACATTGTATGAGCAAATTAAGAGTCTCAAGGCCAAGCTGATCCAAAGATTCTAGGGTCTCATCAAAGAGCGCAATAACGCCTTCTATCAGTTTGGAGTATGCTGATAAACAGAGGTTCTTCCCCCACTGGACAGCTTCATCTTTCACCTGGAGAGCAGTTTCCATATTCCCTTGTAACATTCATCCAATATCTAAAAATCAAATTCAGGAATTCCCATTGTCAAGGATCTCTTCCAAAGTCTTGTCATATTTCTCAACATCAGTTTCTAAGTATAGTCCATTACCAAGAGCGTCGAAGAACTCAGATTTGGCAAGTCCAACATCATTATCCCTTTTCACCTTCACCCGTAAGCTGTCAAGACCAAAATTTGAAACGCCTTGGAGAGAGCACCCTCCACAGGAGCTAGAGAAGTCACACCACAATTTATCATTTCACCTAGGACCTGCTTCATCAAATTTTCTATACTTGCAGTATCTAGCCAACAAAACTTTGAATTTAGATAGACTTGGCCCTTTTCGATCATCTCTGCAGACATATACTTCGCACAGCTAAACATTCCTCCTTGAATAACCCGCTAATAAGTGCATTATACGCATGAACTTCAAGTTTTACTCCTCTAGAGAAACCTTCAGACAAGTAAATGAACGCATTTCTCAATTTTCGTTCACTACGACTTTGTGGAATGAGGATCCTGAAGGTTATTGCGCTGAGTCCAACACCAGTGGTCTCACACCTTTGAACAAATACCCATGCCTCTTCACTACCCAAATTCCTACACAAAGAAGAGACTATTTTACTACAAACAATAGCTTCTGGATGTGGTTCCACTCAATCAAAAAAATTCAATGCATCTTCATAATCCTTCATTCTGGAATACCCTTCAACGATTGCTGTGAGGGATATCGAACTTGGTTCAACACTGAAACCCTTCAAGTTTCTAAGTATATTAACAGCTTCAAGTGTTTTTCCTTTCTTGCTCGGTGCTCCAACAACAAACTATAACAAACGGTCTTCAGAACAGGACCACAATCCAACCTCTGTCATGTCCACATAAACTCTCACAGCTAGCTCAGCTTTCTCCATTCTGATCAAGAGATCAGGAAGAACTTTATAGCATGAAGCCAACAAGACTAAACCCTTCTCTCTTGCTTTATCATACAATGCAATCGAACTCTCCAATCTTGCATCCTCAACATTCCCTGGATAATCTCACTGAACATCCAACCATCACCACCGCTGTCTCATCTAACAAAAGTAAGGACTCAGCATCTTTCAGCATTCGAGCCCAAATCGGCGTTGAAGCCATAATCTCAAAAGACGTTGGGAGGTGATTAAAATCTCTACATTGCTTACTAGCCCACCTGAACAAATTCCACTAAAACCCCACCTTCCTCAAACCCACAACAACAGGTCCAAAACCCAGTAATATTTCGACAAAATCATTCGGCTTCAATGCCGAAACTCGCCAGAAACGGCGAGTGATCTCAGGGACAAGTAACCATATTCCTTCAAAACATCCTGCAGAGATGAATTCTCCGCAAAGGTGTCAACTTTCTTTTCCCACAGATAAGAGCACCTAGAGATAACCGATTCCCCAATGCCAAGATACGATTGTGATGAAACTAAATCATGAGTTTTATTTTGCTCGGGCGGTTTTTCAGTGAGAGATGCGATATTTGAAGAGTGTGTGCAGAAGAGGTGATGGGCATTGATTGCAGAGAAGGTGTTTGACGTTATGAGTGAATCGAAAGGAGAAGACTGGAGGAAAACCTTGGGAGAGTGGAGAGCCGAAGAAGAGGGTCAACGGAATTTTGCGAAGAGAGAAGAGGATCGCGGTGACTCCCGCATCTTTGCGCGCAGAGAGGCTGATGGGAATCATGGGAATTTGTTTAAGTATTTTTTGAGGAGATATGGAATGCTCTGAGCTCAAAAGAGCTCGTTAATTCAACCAAGAGAGAGTTTTATTGCGGCGAGCAGTGTTTATTGTATTTGCCTAATTTTGAAGTGTTAATTAATACATTATTTCTCCAAGCGGCTTTTGTTAGAAAAACATAAGAGCACCTACATATTCTTTCTGCTTCTCTCTCTCTCTCTCTCTCTCTCTCTCTCTCTCTCTCACTCTCAAGTAATATATTTATTTTCCTAAAGCTCAGAGGAGAGAAGAAATTCTCAAAACAAATAAGAATAACGAAGGAAAAAGAAATTAAGGAAAGGGAAAACAGATAAGCTCTTAAACAATCGGTCAGCAGACTGAGACCGAATTGATGAAAAGGAAACTAAGCATTCCTCCTCTTATAATTAATATATCATTTATATAAAATTTGCATTACTATATACATGTAACAAATTAAGATATTAATATATAGGCCCCTCTGGTTTATAAATTATATGTGATCGTCCTTCTAGATATGGTATAATAAGTATTAAATTATGAATTTATATATAACTCCATGCCACTGTCCAAATTTAAGTAGCACAAGTCAGATTCAAATGCAAATACTAGTTTTATGCATCCATCAGTATCAGATGAAATTCAGGTGGCCTTTGACTTTCACATTCAGATTGTGATACAGGCATCATCCGTCGCAAACAGTAGAACACCGTGAGGGGGAAAAAAAACGCACAACATCCCAAGCTGAAGTATAACGATTGCTTACTTCCCACACCTTTACTAAAAATAGAGAAAGGGAAACAGAATGCTCAGCTTGAAGAATAGAAGACTGCAAGAAACTCAAACTGTACAGAAGACAAAAGCCTCTGAATTTTCTGTGCCATACAGCCAACAAGGACTTCTACACATTTACATTCAAGGGCATGACTCACCCTTGCAAACAATTCTCCGAAATTTACATCAGTAGTGAATATGGTTCAGGTTCCAGTAGTAGATAAGTTGGCAAATTAACCTGCAACATTATAGCTAGCACGCTAAGCCTCAAAGAATTGCATCACATAAACAGTATGTCACCTGATCGAGCATCTATGCATGCACAGAGTGGATACAACTTCTGCAGACATCGGAGACAGCTACCCATGGCAAAAATAGATCCCCATAAGGCCATGACCTGCAACAGGTAAAAAGACGTGTGTGTGTGTGTGTGTGCGTGCGCGCGCGTGTTTTGTTTTTGTGGGAGCAAATATAAGAGTATCATGCATGCATGCACCTTCTGTAAGAGCAAAGACCGAAATCCTTAATCAAGTTGCAGTTTGCAGTTACCCTGCCACAAGTCTGCAACTCAAGAAGGGAAGAAGAATTGATCTTAGATATACATCAAAATTTGTATCTAAACGAAACCAAGATAGTATGACATAACTGGGATGGCAAGGACAGAAACCCCGCATGCAGACTTTATCAAAACTGAATGTCAAAAAAAATTTAAATATGCACAGTGTAGTCTCTTTTCAAACATGCATAGATCCACTCCATGTTATGAAGATAGATTCAATCTTAAAGTTGTTTGTAGAGTATATATCCTATATCTTCTTTATTGAGCATTGCTCTTATAAGATAATGAAATAATTCAAAACAAAAATGAACGGTTTACAATAATAATTAAGCAATTTATTGAACCTATTTCTCTATTCTGATAAGTTGGAAAAGTGAAGGTGTCAAGATCTTGAAATGTAAAACCAGAATGAGAACAGAAAGCAAATTAGCTTCTTATATCACCTTCACTTTTCCACATCCAAACAAAACCAGGGGAACCAAAAAATAAATGTGATGACGCTCAAATTTAGGTATTTGTTGAGTATTGGGGGCTGCACCAATCTGAAAAGGCCTACACGACAGAAAAAACCTCATGGTGCTCTTTCAACCAGCTTATAGTTCATGCACTACTATAAAAGAGTCCTATGCAACTCCCATCCACCACAAAAAGAAAGACCCAACTACTCGTACACAACTACATCGAGCCAGCTACTGTAAAGAACTAGCTAATAGTAGATGCATATTATAAATTACCGGTCTCAAACGTTCATCAAAAAATGGAGAAAAAGAATCCCTAATATAGAGCGCTTACCAAATGTCAAAGCAATAACCTACTTCTGAGAACCTGCAAATTGACAGCATACTTCCAAAATTAAAGCTCGAAGCTCAAAACTGAACCATACAACACCAAACAATTTAACAAACTTACCAATTTCATCTCTCACTAAATACAGCTCATTAAACCATCTCCAAACTGTTCCAGCCAGCTTTGGGCTTTATACAAAACACTAGCATGAGCAAAATCAGCATTAACTCAATGCCCTCTGAAAGTCATCAAACATAAACCTGAACAGAACAAAAAGCCAACACTTTTTAAAACTGTTTTGCAGAACTACCAGCTTCAAAGGACTAATCAACAGATTGATCCCCCGCTAAGAAAGGGAAATATCGCATATCTTGGGTACCTTTCTAAATCAGATGTCACTTGCCAAAGGCTTATATATATGGCAGAGGCTGAAAAAAAAAAATGAAGTCAACTCACTCTTGCATCGTCATAAGATATCAAGTCTCACATGAAAAAAGACAAACCAATCAGACCAGCATCGAAGGAACACAATAATAACTAACAAACTGCTGGGATAGATTGAAAACTATACACCATCAAACCATTATAGGTGCGAAAAAAGCTCTTCACTGCAAAAGGGTCAAGTAACATTTTCCCCTACAGTTTTGAAGAGACAGGAACAAGCTCTAATGTGTAAGATGAATCACTGCGCATTTCAACTCTAGAAAGCAAAGGATACAAGATTTAAAATACACGGAGTCTTAAAATCTAACAGATAATACAAATGTTTTTCAAACACAAGGTGGAGCATGAAACACAGGCCCTTGGGAACAAGTGTTATAGTTTGGCATGATGTTAAGGTGAAGGCCAGGAGACTGGTAAAAGTTATCGCATGCTGGTCCTCCTAAAGATAGCTTCCAAGTCGGGGCATAGTATCTCGGGCATTCATCGGGTCTTCTGGTTTAGGCTTGAGGCTTCATAAAATAGGCTGGGGCTGGCTCCAGGCTTCATAGACCTCAGCTGTTTTATAGGAGGGCAAGGCAACAAAGGTGGAAAAAAACAGGTGGATTAGAAATGCTGACATAGGTGGGCAGCTTCGGTTAAAGATAGTAAAGCCGGCAAATGACCAAGTGACTAATAAGCAGATCCAAAGTAATTTGATGTATTCCAGAAGGATAAAGTAAAGGGAGTAATCTACCTGGCAGCCCTAATCATTATGATACTAATAACCGTGATGTTTTCCGTGGGAAACATGGTTTGGACCAGATAACCTGGTAACAGAAGCTATTCATCAGGGGCAAGAAAGATGAGTAAGGGATGCATGAAAAACAAGATGCTAGTCATGAACCAACAATAACCAAAAATAAGCACAAATATTTGGGTTAATACAATTCATAAATTTGTTAACCTTTTGAATTTTAATAGAAATCGGCAAGGGGCATGATGATAAAGAAAGTCAGCTCTGCATATTATATTAATAAAGAAAGTACCGATCAAAAAACACTTTGCTCTGCATATTATATTAATAAAGAAAATTTGCCTGTATATGGTACTATTATACTAATAAATAAAAGCTTTGCATATTAAATTTTCTCGAAAAAAACTTTTCAGTTGCATTGCAGTTAAATACTAAGAAAGCAAAACTACAGAGGAGAACTAAACAAGAAATCCTTACCCAGAACTTCCTGAACGACCAGAGTAACCACCATATGACCCATAACTACTACCACCACCACCCTGTAAAAAATGAGAATGCCAAATTAGGTGTGGTAAATAAGAAACTCAACACAAATTAAAGAGGAAACACCATTTAGGGACTATAGCTAATTACTACTGATCAATGGACACAAACCGCAACAACAATTGAAAGTTAGTGATACTAAAATCTTACCTGAGAAGCACCATAGCTTCCATAGGGGTCCGAAGGAAGAACATCAGCACTACCATATCCACCAGAATAAGAAGAATATCCACGGCTGTGTGACTTACTATCTCTACTCGTGTACTTTGGCACATCATCACTCAAAATTGGAGTGAAGGGAACAGGGGGGGAAGTGCCGATAAAGCACCCTCTCTTTCAAAAAAATTGGCTTTCAACCTAGTCGTCACTTGTATAAGAGCATTTCTGGTAACATCAATGTCTCCACTGATCTGAAAAACATAAATGAAAGAATGCACAATTTATTCTTTAGCAATTACATGTAGGTTTAGGGAATGGTCTCCATAGTTGCAAACTAATTAGTTTACCTGAACCATCTCATCATCTTCAGAAGCAACTTTGGGAAGATTCTCTTTTGAGAGTATGCGGATGTTAGCCCGTGTGCTCCTCCTCATTTCTGAGATGATAGTCCCACCTTTACCAATAAGGCAACCAATTCGGGATGTTGAAACAAGCAGGCGGGTAGTATATTGCGGTTCACCCGATTCTCTCTCAGTTTTTTCACTGCACCTAGGTTGCAGGCGTACAGCAGCATCTATAGTCTGGGAGATTGGATCTTCATAATACTGAAAGGAATGCAAGAATGGAAAAAAAAATGTAAGAAAACTAAGTACTCGATTTACCGTGTTGAATCAAAATTGATAAATGGTGTTCACCTCTTTTGTAGAAATTGTAATTATGCAGTCATCCTCAGCAGAGGAACTGTCCACTTTGATATATGCCCCAGATTCCTGCCTGATCTGTTTGATGATACCTCCACCCTTGCCAATAACCCCTCCAATGTTGACAGAAGGACAGAGCAAACGTAAGCTGAATTCCTTTGCTGAACCTTCGTCCCTAGGACCGGCATAGAAAGACGGCCAATCCCCTGCAACATCACCCTTGTAACCTCCATATGAGCTCATTATGGGGCCCACACCCACTACTGGTGCTGCCGAACCAAGACCCCCGTACTGACCAACTGATGAGAATGTGCTTGGCACATTAGAAGTAAGCAGGTGATTTGAACGAGATGGATTGTCATGCAGACGAGATGACACTTGAAAAAGGGCCTTCTTCACAACGGATGCCTCACCTGTGATCTAAAGACCAAATCAATTAAAAATCTTTTAGTCATATATAATGTTTATAAATACATAAAGTGCAATGCTTAAGAGTAATATTGAAGCTGACTTGTGAGTAAATTCAACAACTCATTAAAGGAAGACAAAGGTAGGTAAATGTATATGTATAGTTGAGTTGGCATTGCCAAACTCAGCAATGAAATATCCTGGGTATGTTGAAAAGCAGAAGATTTAGAAGCATCTATATGTTAAAGCAAATGCAACTGAAAAACATCACTTTAGATTTTACAAAGATGCACAGAGAGAGGGGGGGGGGGGAGCAGGCAAAGATAAAAAGAGTAAATTTGATTTGCTGGTTCGCATTCATGCTGAAAAGTAACAAATCAAAATACAGTTAATGTGGATAATGCCATAACTAATATAACTAGAAGGAAAATCACATTCAAGCAATTACCAAACATACACAAGATGCAGACAAAAAAACAAAAAGAGAAGATGTTACGCAAACAGCATATCCATCTTTGTCATGAGGGCTCCACACCTAATAGAAGGCCATATTCCATAATAATGCTAGGTGTGCACGTAACAACGACCATTTATATACAAATGATGTTCCATCTAGAAATATGTAAACCCCAATTAACATGCTGATGATTAATGGATGTTACCTGGAGAAGCTCGTCATTACTTGAAGCACAAGCAGGGAGATTTTCGTTCTTCAGTATACGGATTTGTGCACCCGTGTCACTGCGAATCCCTTGAATGATTTGCCCGCCTTTCCCAATAATGCAACCAATCTGATCAGATGGTACTAGCAAGCGAGCAGTAACCTGAGGAGCATCTTCATCAGTGTCTTCGTCCATCGCCTCCTCTGAAACAAGCCTCTCGTGAACCTTAAAGAGAGCCTCTTGTGCAGGGCAAACATCAGAGTCCTCAAAGGAATTAGTTTCCCTGCTTGTGCTAAAGATGGTTATTACTCTCTCATCACAGCCTGGTACAGTTTCACCAATCTTAATCTTGGCCTGTGTATCTGCCCTCAGTTGTTTCACAATCTCACCACCCCTTCCAATGATGCTTCCTATCTTCCTCCCTTGGCATAAGTAACGGTAGACAGTATCTTCTGGGCCAGGAGCATAGGAGTCCCTATCATCACCAGGATTTTTTCTCTTGCTGCCTCCGTTGTCATAATAATCCCCATGAGAGTGAGATCGCTTGCCATAGTTATTTCTTTGCCCAGCCATTTCAAGTTACTGATACAATACCTCTCAACAATAGTCCTGCCATTAACACCAAAATATATGGAATAAATAACCAAACATATAGAAAATTAAGAGAATTTTGATATTGTGCGTCCTTTTCTTTCACTTCTCTGAAAGAATCAATTATGCAAGCTAATGCAAAGGAGAGGTATAGTGTTAATACTACGGATATATGACCGATTATATAATGAAACATGCAACAAAATAAGGAAAAATGATATTTGCATTGCTTTCAATCGCATCTCTGCAGAATCAATTGTTCAGGGTAGATATTGTGTTAGTGTAATACAAAAATGACTGATTAAGGGCCTGTTTGTTTCGCCGCAAAACGCCGCAAATCGTAAGTCGTAAAACTTCTTTTCCATTTTCAACTGTTTGTTTCGCTGAAAAATAAGTTGCAAAATACAACTCTCATTTTCTCATTTGCAGTTGCTACAGTAAATTTGTGGTCAATTAAATCTCACTTTTACACCGACATTTCTCACTTGCAGTTGCTGCAGTTAATTTTGTGGTCATGTAAATCCCACTTGTACAAAACAGTTATTTGATAATCAATATATAATTTAATATTATTAAATATTTAATATTTATAATAGTGTTCAATTTCTTATTTAATTATTTAATTATTTTATATTTTAATCTTTAGTTTTTTATTATTTTTAATATTGTTTTAACATTTAATATTTTACTATTTTTATTTAATATTTTTATTTAATATTGTTATTTAATACTTTATTATTTTATTAATACTTATACCATTTTTTATTATTTTATTTAGAGTTAATATTTTATTAATATAACAATATTATACTTTAATATAAAATTACTATATATTTAATTATTTATTTTTTAATATAAATAATTACTTTATTAATATTATAATATATTTTATTATTATATTAATATTTTATTATGTTAATATTGTAATAATAATTCATTATAATAACATTATATATTTTAATTATATTTTTTGTTAATTATATTTTTATAATATTGCAATAATATTATAATAAAATTTAAAATTATAATAAATTTTCAAGTATTTTTAATATTATAATATTATAACTATATTTTATTATTTTTCTTAAGAGTTTTTAATATTTATGTTTTATTAGTATTCTTAAAATTTTATTAATGTTCTTTAGATCTTCTTAAAATTTTATATTATTTATTTAGTTAATATTTTAATAATATTTTACGAATTATACTAATATTTTATTAATATTATTGTTATAAATAAAATATTAAGATTATTAATATTTTATCTCAAATTTATTAATACATTTTAATTATCAAAAGTAGATTTAATTTAATAGTATTTATAATATTTAAAGCACTGCTACAGTTAATTTTGTGGTCAACTTTTTCACTTACACTTTTATATTACCAACCAAACACCGTAAAACACAATATACTTTCCCATTTACACTTTCACTTTACCAACCAAACACCGTAAAATACAATATACTTTCTCATTTACACTTCACTTTATCAACCAAACACCGTAAAACACAATATATTTTCTCTGCTACAGTTCACTTTTCCCATTCTCATTTTACGACTTACGACTTGCGACGTTTTGCGGCGAAACAAACAGGCCCTAAGTAAACAAACAGAAATCAAAATAAGGGAAATTGATATTGCACATCCTTTTCTTTCACTTCTCTGCATGAATCAAATTAATCAATTATTCAAACAGCAAGTAAGCAAATGCAAGGGACAGATATTGTGTGTCACGCGCAAATGAGAGAAGGCCAAAGAGCCAAAGCCACTACTGAAATTACAGCTAAAATCAACTATGGTGCTGGACTAAATCACAGGTGCAGATACACCATGCAATACAATAACAGGAAATTACATATAACTATCTCCAGAGGTCCATTGCAGCCTCCAAAAGCTACACCAAATAATCCGGTAAATAAGCTGACAGTGACAAATGAGGTACAGTAGTCACTAAATTAAGATAGAAACAAGGGTGTGTTTTTTGTAACAAACTATGGAGTCATTGTCTTAGTGCTCTGTAAACAGCAGCGGCGCTTTTTAGTCATTGTATTAATGAGAAAATTCCACACCTAAATCCCACTTCACCTAAAGAGAGAAGTTAAACATGCAGGGGAATTATTCAAAACACTACAGTTTAGAGCTTCTAGTTAATAAAATAATTTGACAAACTACCAATGGTACAATTTTTTACTCAGTCACAACTCAATGAATCTGGAAAAAATGTGTCAATAGACTCAATACATGTAATATAATTACTGATCTTAAGCATCTGTCCAAATAGAGTGACGACCTAGATTTTCTAAACCAAACTGAAACATGACATTAAAAGAAGGAATAAGAACCGGACTAAATCATTAAGTTATAGTCATATCCAAGGGGGGGAAAAATATAATAGTTACATGACAAATAGAGAAATCGCATTGACTGACCAAAGAAAACTTCTTTTCTATTACTTTCTTCCTTCAATCAATCACCACTGAGGCAATCTTTGACGTCTTTATGCATATTGAAAACAATTTTATTCAACTGTACCGAAACCCTAGATCTAACATTACACCGCCAAAAATATCAAAAAAACAACCAACAAAACCTCATCTAATGCATAAACAACAGCCTTATAGAGGAATAAACGACAAGATCTGCTCGAACGAGATCAGAACGAGATCAAAGAAGCATTAAAAGGAGAACAGAGATCAGTAGCTGAAAGGAGAGGGAAAATTGAGAGCGAAGGGATTTTTACCTTTGAGATCTTGGACGAAACCCTAGAGGAGATGAGGGAAGTGGTGGACAGGTTCAATTTTTTCTTTTTCTTTTTTTTGGTCGCGTTGGATGCGGGCGGGATTCAGGTGCGGGCGGGGTTTTCTTTCGGAAAAGAAAACCGAGAGATGATTGTGAGCGAGGAAAAAAAGGGCTTTGGATTTAGGGCTCAGTTGTGCCCCTCTCTTGGAAATGACTATAATACCCTCATGTGTTTGTGATGTATTTAGGGGTATATATTGCGGAAAACGGATCGTGGCCTCGTGAGGGGCTATCCAGTACTAGTGGATATCCGGGTGGTTAATGGGACCCGATAACCCGATATGGATCTGACGCAAAATTTCGGGTTTGATCGTCTTAGATTATAGGGAGTATGGAACATGGGAGCGGATATTTCCCCTCCAAAAAATTACGAGGGCACCCCACAAATTATTACAAGTGTGTCATTATATTTTTTGACAATTTCATCCTTGATGAAAATCCGAAATGCCCCCTTTTCCTCCCTCCTTCCTCTCTTCTTCCTCTTTCCTCCAATTTCCCTCCACCTTCTTCCCTCTCCTACTCCCACCCCCCGTAGCCTCCCCACGCTCCCTCTCCTACTCCCACCCCCCGTAGCCTCCCTCCTCCTCCCTCATCCCGGCCTCCTCCTCCCCCTCCCCCCTTTTCCTCCCCTCCGTCTCCCCCATCCTCGGCCTTCCCCTCCCCCTCCTCCTCCTCCTCCCCCTCCTTCCCTCCCCCACCCGCCCCTTCCTGCCCCAGATCTGGTTGTGATCTGACCGAATAGCCAGATCTGAGGGGAGAAGGGGAAGCAGGAGAGGAGGGGGAGCGGGAGGGAGAGGAGAGCAGGGGAGGGGAGGTGAAGAAGGAGGGGGAGGGGAGGCCGGGAAGGGAAAGGGGAGGCCGGGGAGGGGAAGGAGGAGGAGAAGGTAGAGGTCGGGGATGGGGGAGGGGAGCGGAAAGGGTCGGGGCGGAGGAGGTGGTCGTGGCAAGGGAGGGTCGGAGGCTGGGGGTCGCTAGCGAATGAGGGAGAGAAGGAGGAGAAGAGGGAATTTTGGCATTTTTTAAAAAGGAAGGGGTGCCTTCATAAATTTAGAGGTACCTTCAACATTGTGGTGCCCTCGTCTTTTTTTGGGTGGAAATATATGCTCCCATAGAACATGGATGTAACCCCAGTTTTAAATATATGTGTCACAGTATCAGTACTCAATACGGTATACGTACCTGATTTGACCTACCTAATAATCAAACTGAACTGGTTTCAGCTTCAAATATTATTTTTCAATATTTAGATTTTTCTAAAAAAAAATTGGAATTTTTCTGGATTGTTTTAAAAAATCTTCGAGTTTGGTGTCAACAGATACAGATAATCGACTTCATGATTTTTAATTTACAAATGGAGTTAAATTTTTAAAATTTGCTTTCATATTGTTTTTCAAAATCATATTTTTTTATTGTAGCGTATTTTTGAGATTTTTTCTGAATTGGTCCAAAATTCGGCTAATCCGGTGTTGACCGGTATCACCGATCAATTCCAAAATTTTAATTTGCAAACCAGAATGAGTTCTTTGAATTCGATTTCATATTATCTCTCTGGGTAATATTTTCTATTTTACAGAAATTTTGAGAACTGTTCGAAACTAATCAAATTTTGACCCAATTAAAATAATAATTAAATAATATTAAACAATTCTTCTTCTTTTCTTCTTCTTCCCCAGTCTTTTTCTTTTCCTCCCCTGCAAGCTGCCGCCTCTCTCTCACCGACTTACCCACTGTCTATGTCTCTCTCTATAAAACTCTTTCTTTATCTCTTTATCTTTTTATCGGTCTCTCTTTATCTCTTTATCTCAGTTTCTCCCTCACACTCTCACTCTCTTTTCCTCTTTATATCTCTATAACCCTCCCTTACTTTCACTCTCTTTCCTACTCGCTGACCATAGCCGTCGGCGAGGCCAGCACCACTGTCGGCCATGGCCAGGCTGCCCACCCGGCAGCCTCTCTCCCTTTTTCCTTCTTTTCTTTCTTCCTCTCTCTCTTTCTTCTTTTTTCTATTTCTTCCCCTAGCTCCCCTTCTCCTCCTCTTGTGCAGCCGCACCACTACCATTGTTGCCGGCGGGGGCCAGGTCCGCCGCCTCTGGCCAGGCCAAAGCGCCACCACCACCACGTCTTCTTCTTCTACCTCTTTCCATCGCCTCTTCTTCTTTTTCTCCCTCTCTCCCTGCTGGCCGGCAGGCCAGATCGTCGCCGCCTGCCAGCCAGTCGATGCCCGCCGCCGCGCAGACCTCGACGCAGCCGCCAAGGTTGTCATACACCGCCGCCTCCTCATCCCCTGCGTCTCTCGTTCTCTCTCTCTCTCTCTCTCTCTTATCCTCTCTCCTTTTATATTGGGTAAAACCTAATAAGCCAAATCCAAAACTAATAAACCCACAAACCCAAACCCACTTTGTGACGCCCCGATCCGCGGGTACGGAGACGTCACTGCGACGTATATACGCAGGTCAGAAATACCCCCACGTATATACGCTAAGCGTCAGTACAGGAAAGAATCAGAATGCGGAAGCACAGTGGTAATATACATCCCAATAGAAAAGTACAAGTACATGGTTATCACAGAGAATGATACAATATTACAGGAATATTACATCACCAGAAAATATAAAAGTACAATACATGAATAGATATATAAAAGCTGAGAGGTGCTCACGAGTAGCAAGAGGGCCTCGGGAGCCAAACAGGAGAGGAACTGGGAGGAAGAACCACGGCGAGATCCAAGCTTCTACTGCACTCCAATCATCACGGAAGGATCCGCTACGCCCTCTGATCAGCTACGGTAAGGTCACCAAGGTTCAGACTTCAGGATCTGGACATAGAATCCAGGGTTGTCGATGCAACCCGCTAGTACATACGATAAAGCCAAATGGCGTGCATAATAGACACACGTGTGCATGATCAAGTGATGTGATCCAGGCATGCAGGTACAAGAAATAACAAGTAACATAAGGAAAATTAAAGGAATGACAGTAAATCATGTATATCGATGAATATGAAAATGAAAACATGCATAGAAGACAGTATGAAGAGCATAGGTACATATAAACATGCAGTAAATAGGTTAAACATGCGATAAATATAATTATGAACAAAACTAATTGTACAAGTTCAGATTATGAATTCACAGGACTGATACGTCAAGGAGATAATCCAAATAAGGAAACCCTCATATATATACCACATATCTCATGTCGCCATCGTCTGAGTTTATACAATTTGAGTTGCCCTAAGAGTAACAGAACTATAGTGTGTCTGGAGTAATCATCATATGTCAGAAAGTAGGGTGTCAACTTAGGGCATAACATTATAATTGAAGAATATAAAGGTGTTGCATTTTAATTTATCCAATAATAATAATTACCGTTTGATATTTTAATCGCCTCCCTCCAGCGCCTCACATCACCGATAGTCCATACTAGAGTTCGCACTCTATAGAACTTACCCGGGTCTGATATGTGAGTAACAGGACCCGAACAAAGGAGAGACAAAATATCATATGTTCCTAATATTATTACTGTTTGGTTGTTATGTTCTTATGTTATTCTTGTCCCTTTCTCACCGGCGTACCACAACACCGACAGTTTACACTGGAGCCCACACTTCCAGTAGAACTCATCCGAACTCAGATATGCATGTACCATTATTCGAATAGGGGAGAGATCAAATAACACATGCTCCAGGCGTTATCATTGTACAGGTATGTGTGGGCGTTAATAGGCACTGAGAATGCTTATCACGCTAACACCAGGCGGCACAGACAGGAGGGAGGAAGTAGCCCTACAGATTCAAGAGGTGGCCCCACCACGTGTGTGGTGTGGCACTTTGCTCCATGGGGCACTTTGCTCTGAGGGTTGATACAGGAGGTAGCACCACAGATTCATGAGGTGGCCCCCACAGATTCAAGAGGTGGCCCCCACCACGTGTGTGAAATCACCTAGAGGGGGGTGAATATGTGACTAACTAATCTAATGGTCAATTAATGCGGAATTAAAACTATTAATACAAATTAAAAATTCTTAGGCACAACACAACAAGTATAACACAAGAGTGTAGCCAGATTTTCCGTGAAGGGCTCTGAACTAACTCCTCAAGATTCCTCTAGATAAGAGCTGAGGTGCTGTTATGGCTCTCTTGGTTGAATACGAGTGTGAGCAAACAATCTCCAAGCATATATCAATATAGCACAAGGTATATCAAGCATATAAAGATAAAGACAATATAAGCATGTAAGATATAAAGACAAGTGAGAGATAGAGAGAGAAATCGCAAATACGGGAGATTTGTTTCGAGGTTCGAGCACACTTGCTCTACGTCCCCGCCTTCAATACTATGAAGGATTTCCACTAAAATCGATCCCACCGGATCACTTGGTGCCACAACACCTACAAGCGAGTTCACACTAGAACTCCTTTGGACTCTCTAGTCCCTCTCTTGTTCCCGCAAGAACAACACACCGCAAGCACGCAAGCTTGCCGAGGCCGCACCTCTACAAAGAGTTCTCACTAGAACTCGAAATCACGCGAACCCTCAAGTCCGCCTCCTCAAAGCAAGAATGAAACAATTGGTGATCTAAATACTTTGATCACCTAAAACAACTCTCACAACAACTCTCCTATAGGATGGATATATCAATGGAAAGCTTAAGTGTTTGTGAGAAAACTAGGATTGAAGTTGTGGTGGAAAACACAAGAAATCACTTTTGAAAACTCCTGATAAACTCTCCTTTTGAATGGAACTATTTGGCTCTAAAACAAGTGGAGATAAACACTTAATAGAGTAGGGAAAACTAGCTTTGAAACTCTTTAAAAATCTTGTATAAAACAGTCCATGGGAAGCCCCTTTTATAGTCTTCACAGAACTAGTCGTTGGAGGCCAAATCAGCAGCCTGGTCTGCTGCCGGTCGACCGCCCGGTCGACCGGCCAACGGTCAAATTTCTGACCGTTGGGCCAGCGGTCGACCGGTCCGGTCGACCGTGTCCTGGATACAGAGAGCGGAGCTCTCTGCCGGTCGACCGCCCGGTCGACCGAGGCATTTTCAGAGAGCAGAACTCTCTGGCGGTCGACCGGGTCGGTCGACCGGCCCTCCAGGCAAACAAGGCGTGCACGTTTGTGCACGTCGGTCGACCGACTCGGTCGACCGACTCCTGCTCGGTCGACCGTGCGGTCGACCGGCAGAAGCCTAAAACTATATTTTTTAGGGATTAAAAGTTTATCATTTTACCTTAGATAAAATCCAATAAATCCACAAAAAATCTACAAAAATAAGTTCAGTATTATACTTTGATAAACAAGCATGTTTGAGTAAAAATCAAAATATGTTATAAACATTTTGAACTATTTTTGTAACTTAGAAATTCTGCCTTGAAACAAAATCTGTATTTTTCCAAATCGATTTTTTCAAAACTTCTCCAAATACAAAAACAAGATATTTTAAACACTTTTAAGGCTTAGTGTGTATGAATATGATCCACTACACATATATGAGGAAATATCTATGTTTTTGACATTAAGCTCTAAAATAGTTTTGGTTAAACATATGTATATAAGAAACTCTAAAAATCAAAACGATATTTTTTCAAAATGAAACCTCTTTTCCAAAGTGAAAACTTTTTTATGAAAACACAAATAAATCTTGTGTGTGAGTGTATATGGTATACTTGAGCAATCCACCAACTATTCTATCCTTTACATTTTATCTAAAACAAAATCTTAACAAATCTAGACACAAGTCTTCTCTTGAAGGTCTTCACTTGAAGTCTTCTTCTCCTTCTTGACTTGGTCCAAACTTTGATCGAAAGAGTTAGACTCCTTTTGAGTACTTGATGTGATCTTGATGCATAAGCTCTTGAATCAACACGTGCTAGATCTAAAACTTGACTTGAAATTGTTTGTTGAAGCTAAACACTTACTAAGATCTTGATCATATATCTGAGACTAATTAAACACAAGATCATTAGTACTATAACTACATGAGTTAATCATCATCAAAACTAGAGTGATGGGCCTTTGGGCCAACAGTGTGTGGTGTGGCACTTTGCTCTGTGTGGGGAATGGATTCTAGAGGTGGCCCCCACAGATTCAAGAGGTGGCCCCCACCACGTGTGTGGTGTGGCATTTTGCTCCGTGTGGCACTTAGTTCCATTCAAGATCCGCCGGACGCTAGCACGATCGTGGGATACATCCTCGTCATCCCGACACCAGGCATGCTCTACCAGACGCCGGTATGACTGTGCTATTAACTAGGGTAACAGTGCAGAGACATGAGTACATGGGATACAGGAGTTCAAGAGTACAGGAGTACAATATCAGGAGTATAATATCAGGAGTCTTCCTATTACAGAGGTTCAGGAATACAGGAGTTCAGGAGTACTAAATGTCTGGTAACAGTATAATAATCATGTCAAGTCCCCGTAAAAGTAATAATCATGAATATGCAATATAATACAGGTGCCAGGTATAACAGTAACCAGTCAGGTGTCACAATATCAGGTTAAGTGTACTAGTACCAGGTGATAGCATGTCAAGTGAATGATAGCATGTCAAGTGAGTGATAGCATGTCAAGTACCGGTGTCGGACATCAGGGGTCAAGTATAACATGACAAGTACCGGTATCAGATATCGAATGATAAGTATAGCATGGCAAGTACCAGTGTATACATGTCAGGATCAGATAACTAATATGTCGGTGAGAGTCACAACATCAAATATCAGGTATCAACCGGTCACATAACATGGTACAGGAGAATGGTATAAACATTTCAAACTCTTCACAACCATATTTATAACAATAATAAATTTATCTTTTAATTAGCCATGCGAAGCCGAGTGAAGCGGGAGCAGATATAGGCATACACGGTATAATACCAGTTCAACAAGGTATAATAACGGCCGGCAGATATTTATAAAACATGATGATTTTAGAATTCACTTATATACATATACCAACTTGCATAACGAGACATCATATATTAAATGTAAGATAAGAATTATTAGACATGAAACAATGGCAATAAAGCATGAAATATCAAAAGAAATGTACTCGCATATCTTATATTAACTATCATACGATGCATCATGTATAAAAAGCAAGATAACAGTTATTAGGCATGTAACGATGA
Organism: Agave tequilana; assembly: GCA_038442645.1. Lineage (NCBI taxonomy): Eukaryota > Viridiplantae > Streptophyta > Magnoliopsida > Asparagales > Asparagaceae > Agave > Agave tequilana. The sequence continues at coordinate 126,848 of JAVJIF010006684.1, read as the reverse complement.
TAGCAAGGTATAAAACAGCACAAGAGATGTACTCGCCTAATACCGGAATGAAATACCTGGTTAAAATCCGAGAAGTCCGCGAATATGAGCGAGCAAGCCACTAGCCCATACTATATATTAAAATATATACATATATATTATAAGAGAGGGAATGAGAGAGGAGAGAGAGAGAGTATAGGGTATTTTTAGAAGATAGAATAGGAATTAAAAGGGGAAGGGTATGATTGAAATTATGGAGAAGTAATTTGGGGGTGAGGTGGAGGGTATTTTAGGGATGTGATTAAAATGGTTATATTAGGAAAGAAAAAGAAAAAAGAAAAGAAAAGAAAGAAAGAAGAAAGAAGAAAAATGGAGGGAAGGGGGAACGGCCGGCGGCCAGGCCGCCGTCGACGGCGCCGCCGCCGGAGGTGGGGGCGGCGCGGCTGCCCCGGGGAGGGGAGGAGGGGTGTGATGTTTTGGTGGTTTGGTTTGTTCGTGGAGGAGTTTGGTGGTGGTAGTTGGTGGTGTTGGTGGTTACGGTGGTTGTGGTGGTTGTTGGAGGTGGTGGGGAGTTAGAGAAGGAGGAGATGATGGTTGAGGGGTTGGAAGTGGAGGAGGAGGTGGTTTGGTGGGGAATTTTGGGGAAGAAGATGAAGTGGTGGTGGTGGGTTTAGATGAAATTAAGGAGGAGGAGTGGTGTTTTGGGGATGATGGAAGTGGAGAAGGAAGTGGGGGGTGGGGGTGGCGCGGCGCTGGCCTAGGGACGGCGGTGGCGGTGGCTCAGGTGGTGGAGGCGATCGGTGGTGAAGGGGGAGATGGTGGGTTTGTTTTGGTTGAAGGAGGTTGAAATTGAAAATAGAAATGAAAAGGAGAAGGAAGATGAAAGGAGATTAAATAGAGAGGAGAAGGAAGATGTAATGATAAATGGAGATGGGGGGAGAGGGGCTGTAGCAGCAGCCCATCATGACCTGGTTACTGCTGCAGGAGGCGGTGGAAGAGGGACAGGGTATGGAGTTGGAGTGTGGGGGAAGAAAAGAAAAGAAGAAAAAGAAAGAAAAATAAGGAAAAGGAAGAAAAAAATAAGAAAAAGAAAAGAAAATAATAAAAAAAATTATTATTAACTAATTAATTTATTAAAATATCTGGGAGTATAAAGTATGGGAGTAGAGAAGGAAAAGAAATTGTTAATATTATTATTTTAATAGGCAAAAATTTCACTATTTCAGAAATGTTCCGAAAAATTTAAAAAATAGAAAATATTATTTTAAGATATCCGGTGAAATTGGATTCGAGAAATTCAATTTAGTTTTCAAATTAAAAATTATGAAATCTTCTGGCGATACCGGCCCACACCAGAATCGGTGAATTTTTTTATAAATCTAGAAAAATCTCAAAAAATATTTAGATAGAAAATGAAATTCTAAGAAGTAACGTAAAAGATGTTTCTAAAAATTTAATTCTGTTTGAAAACTAAAAATCTGAGAATCGGTCAGTGATGCCGACCGACGCCGATTTTGGGGATTTTGTAAAATAATTCTGAAAAATTTCAGAAAATCATGAAAAATCTAAAATATTAGAAAATAGTATTTGAAACTGAAGTCGGTCAAATCGGACTACCAGAAAGGTCGAATCGGGTGGTATGCCGGTATTGGGTTCCCGGTCGGGGTCAGGGCTGACTCTAAGACTTAGAATCCAGATCCGATACCTAAAACATCACCACTTAAAAACAAATACTGAAAGAAAATTGAAATAATACGGTCAAAAAATTCATGAGACGTATCTGGGTACGTATCCCGGGAACGGGGTGCTACACACTTACTTAAACCCATATTCACTTAGGCTTATGGGTTTAAATTATAGGAGCTAAACCTGTCCCGTTAGCAGCCCACCCACTTAAAACCATATAAAGGTAATTTTACAATAAAACCCTCTGATAATCTAGAATATTTACATTTTTGACCTTTTTATTGCAAAACTAACCTATTTGTATATGTTTTAATGTTTGGGCGATATCTTGAGCATTCGGTATCCGATCTGGATTATTCTCGAGCTGTTGCAATCGTAGAAAGACGACTTACACCATGTAATAAGTATGTGAGTGTTTTTATTTTATAAATTATATTTTATCATGATTGAGATTGATTGCTTTATTAAATAAAACATAATTATCGGTAAATCTCTGCCAATATTATATAATAAATTATAATTATTGGTAAGTCACTTAATTAAAATATGCATGATTGCTCTTAACCATGTTTAATAAAATAATAATTTATTTTATTTCTTGATTTAATATAAAATATAGGTGAAATATTTATATATATTGATTAATTATAATATGTTGATAAAGAAAATCCAGATTTAAAAGTAAATTGATAATTTAAATATGATAATATTGATAATTGTATTTAATTATTTTGTGATATCGATCATGTTACTAATATTGAATTCGTTATAAAAAAATAGTAATATGTTGACACATGTCCATGTTAACTATATCATCTTGACACTGTCACCGTCACAGGAATATTCTATTACACTGAACACTGTTACATCATGTTTGTGGACATTGATATAGCTTACATGTTCTAGTATCATCTAAAAGCACACCTTGAGGGGGGTAAATAGGTGTACTAGTTAATCTAGGACAAATAATGCGAAATTTAAAAACTAATTTGCAAACACACTATGTGTAACCAAAAGTGAGTCTGAATTCTCCGTGAAGGGCTCAGAAACTACTCCCTAGATTCTTCTAGATTAAGAGTTGAGGTGTTTTAATAAGATCTCTTGGTTGAACATAAGTGTGGGCACTCACAAACTATATCTAGCATATGAATATGAACAATGAAATGTAATACATGATATAAGAAAGATAGAGTTGAGAGATAGTAGATCAAACTCAAACGCAAACATAGAGATTCGTTTCGAGGTTCGAGTCTTGCTCTACGTCCCCGCCTTCACACAGAAAGATTTTCACTATATCCACAAAGGGACCTCCACCGAGGAATTACAATTACAAACTTGGAGTACACAACTCCTCTCTTTCTCCTATACACAAGAGGAAGGCACAAAGCCTAGCACAAAGTAAAGAAAAGAAATACACTTGGTGATCACAAACAAAGAATTGATGATCTATACCACAAACAATTTTGCTCACAAAAATAAGATCCTATAGATATAAATAGAATTGATAGCTCAAGTGTGAGAAAATAAAGTTTTTGAAAGGAAAACACAAAGAAAAACTCTTGGAAAAAACTCTTGAATTGATAGAGAAATGAAGAACAAAATTATAATTCTCAAAGATATGATTTTCTTTGATTTTTCAAAAACTTTGAAACAAAATAAAGATTGAGAATTTTGGCACAAAAACTCTTTTAAAAACTTTACTGAAAACACTTTAGAAGTGGAAAATTTTGCTCTTAGAAATCTTGATCAAAATAACTCTCCAAGACCCATATTTATACGGTCTGGAAATATAGCCGTTGGGGTCCAGAATAGTCAAAAATGACCTGTCGGTCGACCGCCCGGTCGACGGTCAAAAATTTGACCATTTGGCACTGTCGGTCGACCGCCCGGTTGACCGCCCCAGGCAAACTTGTCTAACGGTCGACCGCCCGATCGACCGAGGCCAGAACCAGAGAGTCCCCTCTCTGGGTCAGTCGACCGGGGCCAATTTCAGAGAGCAGACTCTCTAAAACGGTTGACCGCTAAAGCCTGTGCACTTTTATACACGTCGGTCGATCGATCGGTCGACCGAGTTCTGGTCCGATCGACCGTGGCAATAACCAGAGAGCTCGCTCTCTGGGCCGGTCGACCGGGGCCAATTAGAGATAGCAGACTCTCTGGAACGGTTGATCGCCAAAAGCCTGTGCATTTTTTTGCACGTCGGTCGACCGGTCGGTCGACCGTTAGCAGCCCAAACCAGGGTTTATAGGTTGAAATATTTGGCCTTTTAATTTCCTATAAAATCTCATAAAATCATAAAAAAAAATTCACAAAATAAGTTCTTGTATATATTTGAAGTATAAATATGTGTGATTAAAATTCAACACATATTATAAACAATTTGAACCATTTTTGTGATATAAAATTTTAGCTTTAAACCGGAAATCGTATTTTTCATAAACCAAACTTTGAAATGAAAAACCAATTTTTCTCAAAGTTGTACAAATAAAAAATAAGATATTTAAACACTTTTGAAGCATATTCTGTATGGATATAATCTACTAGACATATAAATAATATATCTATATTTTTGACATTAAATTCAAAACTAAGTTTTGTTAATAACAAACTTGAAACACATGAATTAGATATATCAAAGTAAGTTTTTAGTCAATATGAAACATAGAAGTATATGGATGAAATCCAACATACATAAAACCATGTAAAACTTTTTTTGATTCTATCTAATCATGAAAACGAAAGATATGTTCTTGAAAATTCAAAACGGTTAAATCGAAACCAATAAACTTTTGAACTTGTGTGTGTGTGAACTTGAGCATATCAAAACTAATCAATCTATACACAAGATCTAAAACAAAACAAAACTAAACAAATCGAAGTCTTCTTGTCGATCTCCATCTTCAAGACGACTCGATCCAAACTGATCCATAGAGCTTGACTCCAACTTGAGTGCTAGATGAGATCTTGACGTGCAAGCTCCTGAATCATCACGTGTTAGCTCCAAAACTTAACTTTGAATCCTTTGTTGAAGCTAATCACCTACTAAGATCTTGATCAATATCTGAAACATATTAAACACAACACAATTTCATTAGTAAATTAACCTTCATAAGTTAGTCATCATCAAAACTAAGGTGAAAGGCCTCTGAGCCAACAATCTCCCCCTTTTTGATGATGACAAAACTTATGAGGTTATATATGCATTGATTAAGGATAAGCTTCATAGAAGCTCCCCCTTAACTTATGCATAATCAATAAATACATAAGGATAGTCGAGAGCCGCCTGGTCTTGATCATGATCTACTGGGCGTGTTGTTCCTTCATTTGCTCTTTCATCTTGGCGAGCATCTGAAGGAGCTGGTTTCCGTGTTGCTATGGTAGTTGGACACTGGCGGCTGCCCCTCTGAGGTGAGGAGGAGCTAGTGTCTTCGGTGGTACGTGGTTGATAGATGGTGGGGGGCTGTGTCCCCAATGGCGTTGATGGCCTTGCCATTAGACGTTGCGCCATTGAGAGTGACGATTTGCTTTCTTGGGGCCATCAACGCTGTGAAAGATGCTTTTTGAAAAAAGTTTTTGATTTTTGGGAGAGATATCTTGAGTGTAGGGATTAGCTCTCAGTGAAAGCACCGGTTTGTGGTGGTGACTTCCATTACAAATGATTGGATGATCGATCCTAACCAAAATCGATAGAAGTAGTTGATGGGGAGCACATATTAAGAAAACAAAATTACAAAAAAAAGAGAAACACACATGGTTTTATGTGAAAATTCTTAATTGGGAAAAAACACAAGAAGGATAAGGAGTTTCATTGTAATTCTCAGATTACAAGGATTATAGGAATCCAGAAGGTCTGTCTCGAGAGGTTGACCATAAGTCTTGAGGTTAGGAATCCAGAGGTCTTCAAGAAGTCAAGGAGTCTAGGAGAAGTGCTCACACGAAGTCCCCTTCTTCGTTGGAAGACCCGATTTTCTTATACTCGACTGAGTTGTTGGTATCCTGACTGATGGTGAGGGCGAGATCTTCGTAACTACACAATTTGCACATGTCAAATTATTATAACAGTTGGGATCAGTGGTGATGACTTGTTGGGATTACATACAAGGAAACCACTATTATCCATAACTGCCCATGCTAAGTGACATTACACGTTATGAACGTGGAGAAAAGTAGGTTGGCGAACCGTAGGCGGAGATCGAGGGTGAACTGTTGCTGGACTTGCTTCACTCGAAGCTAAAGTCTTCAGAACGGGGAAGCCTCGGAGCGAAAGGATCTGGAGAAGGACGATAACAACATGAACTTCGGAGGAGAGCTCTGATGTATTTCGGAGGGTTGGAAGGTGGGGGACACGTGTCGCAACTTGGATGGGGTCTATTTTGACCACACACCGGTCAAAAGCCTTCGGGTGTAAAAATGAGAATCCTCGTTGAGATAGAGGAAATGGTACTTAGTGTGTGGTGTTTCTAGTGATAATCAGAGGTCAACCCTCTCTCGATAGAGAATAATGTATATATGTACCTGCCTGGGTTGTTGGTGAGGATGAGGATAACGGAGATTCCCGTAACTGCATGATATCTGAACTATAACCATTTTGGCTAGTTTGGATAGACACGCAAGGGAATTTGTTGTTATCTATAACTGCTTCACCTAGGTTATGAAGATCGACGTGCAGAGGGATCCATCACTATTCACAATCATTCAAGCTGCGTTTCTACAGATCTCATAACAGTTTTGATAGCGCCGAGATTGTTTGGATTGACATGCTGAGGATTCCATCCTTATCCATAGCCGCCCCCTTAGGTGTAGGATTGTCACAACTGCCTAAGCTGTGCAACACCTGGAGAACGGAAAAAGATCATTGCACACAACCGATTTTGAGATTCGTAGATTGCGTTGCTGATCTGTCATAGAGTGGAAGCAGAAGTCTTCAGAGTAAATTCTCGTCGTGGAGACTGAAGCATCCTTAGAGTAGATCTTTACTTTGGAGACTGAAGCTTCATAATAGCTAAGCAACTCTAATCGTGTTGAGGATCTGAATGGTGTGGCTTCGGATTGATGGGGTTCCTGTGGCTCCGCATTGATGTGATCCCGAGAAGGGACCGAGACCCTTCCTGGTCCCATGGTCTTGCTGGAAGAATGATTATTCGTTGCTTGAGGTATCTCTGAGGCAACTAGACACGTGCCGTGATCTCGACATGAGTTGAAAATTGACCACTACAAACGCCGAGTGGGATCGTCGAAGAGGATGAGAGAGAGGAGAGGAGAGGGGAGAGAGTCACCAAAGTTATTGGCAGAGGTAAAAGTCAGAGGAGAGGTCATCCCCGCGGGTGTTCAATCGGAGAAAGTGATTAAAGAAGAAGGGTGATGAGTATAATGGTGAGATTTTCATAAAAGAGAAAATATTAAACATAGAAGACTTAACAATTTAGGTAAATAAACTCATTATTTTTAATAGTATTAGCTGATAAATTAATATAAAATACTTGGGGTTAGGTGCGGACCCACGTACAGTCCGTCGGACGCCCAAAATAAATTTTATAAAATAATAGAATAGTACATACAATTTGTAACTTTTTGTATATAATATCTTCTTTTTAGATTAATTTTACTAACCAAGATATTTTTGAACTCAAACTCAAGTGGTAACTTATAAATTTATGTTATTGGAGGTCCAAGTTCAAGTCTTGGTGGATGCAATATTTTTACTTTTTTTTTCTCTTGTTATATTAAATTTACGTCCGCACTGAAAAAATATTATTCGTCCGCCACTGTTTGGGGTATTTAGTTGAAACAAAATGAATTTAAGGGTAGCAAGTTCAAACTACCCCAATAGTTGAAAGTATATTAGTACATTTTTCCCATTTAATATAATACATTAAGAAGCGCAAGCAAACATGAAACATACTTTTATGCTAACTTTTATGTTGGTGTAGTAACACATGAGCTCAATCTATATAATAGATAATTCTGTGACTTGTGAATTTTACGTGACACATTAAATGGCTGGAAAGTTTATTTATACATGATAAATAAAATAATTAAATTATTGGGCGACAAAGGGACATGAAGTGTATTTTGTGATTGTATAATTAATTGTATAGGATTCACCTTATTATACATGCTAATTGTCAAAATTAGTAAATACTATGTTTCTTCTAAACTTACTAAAGCGATACATTGTCAAATTTAATGGTGTGGTAGGTTTTTGTAAGTTCACCTAGAGGGGGGTGAATAGGTGATGGCTAATCTAATGGTCACTTAATGCCAAATGATGCAAATAATGCGGAAGCTAAAAGCAATTATGACCTAATAAAATCTTTTACACTAAACACCACGTATAACCAAAGAGTGTTGCCGAATTCCCCGTGAAGGGCTCTGGACAAACTCCTCTAGATTCCCCTTGAATGGGTTGAGGTGCCGCGTTGGCTCTCTTGGTTGAATACAAGTGTTAGCCAACAATCCCAAGTAAGTATATCAATGAAGCACAATATGAATATCAAGCATGTAAGAATAAGCACAATTGAAGCATGCAAGATATAAAAGAGACAAAGAGAGAGAGAGCAATCGCAAACACAAGGGTATGTTTCGAGGTTCGAGCACACTTGCTCTACATCCCCGCATTCGACACACGAAGGATTTCCACTATGCAAGATCCCAATGGATCTCTCCTCGGTGCCGCAACACCTACAAGCCCTCGGACTCCCTAGTCCCGTACACACCGCAAGCTCACTAGCTCGCCGAGGCCGCACCTCGAAACAACCGAATCCGCACTCGAACTCAAAACAACGCGGACACACACGTCCGCCTCCTCAAAGGAACAAAGATGAACTTTGGTGATCACAACTCTTGATCACCTAAAATCCTCTCACAACAAAACCCTATAGGTAGATATAGCAATGGAAAGCTCAAGTGTTTGTGTGAGAAAACAAGGATTGAGATGGTGGAGGAAAACTCAAAGAAAATCTCTTTTAAACACTCTTGATAAATCTCTCCTTTTGATTGGAAATATTTGCTCTAAATCAAGTGGAGGAAAACCTCTAAATAGTTCAGGAAAAACTGGTGAAAACCCACTTGAAAATCTTGGCTCAAAACAATGAGCAAACCCCCAAATTTATAGGCTGTCAAAAATTAGCCGTTGGGGTCTGTCAGAGCTGCCGGTCGACCGGGTCGGTCGACCGCCAACGGTCAGAAATCTGACCGTTGGAGCCACGGTCGACCGCCCGGGTCGACCGAGCAACTGGAGCAGAGAGCGAACTCTCTGTCGGTCGACCCGTACGGTCGGCCGAGATTTCCAGAGAGCAGGGCTCTCTGGAGCGGTCGACCCGTACGATCGGCCGTCCTCCAGTGCACAAAGGCGTGCACGTTTGTGCACGTCGGTCGACCGGTCCGGTCGGCCAACTTCAGGATTAGTCGACTGTAAAGAAGGTCAAGTCGACTTATCTGAAGCCTGAAACAGTTTTCTGAGATTAAAAAGTTAGTCTTTTTGGCTCAAATAAAATCCCATAAAATACTTAAAAATCTACAAAAATAGTTTAACCAATATACTTTGATATACAAACATGCTTGCACAAAATCAAGGCATGTTATAAAAGATTGGACTATTTTTGTAACTTGGAAATATTAGGCTCATGATAAAAACTGTATTTTCCAAAACATGTTTTCTAAACTTTGTTTTTTCAAAACATCTTCAAATACAAAAACAAGATATTATAATTCATTTTAAAGCATAATGTGTATGGATATGATCCACTACACAATCAAGATAAAATATCTATGTTTTTGTCATTAAAGCTCTAAATATGGTTTTGGTTTAAAGATATGTATATGAGAAATACCAAAAACCAAAATAGTATTTTCTAAACTAGAAATTCATATGTAAAACAAAACTATCAAGAGTGTGTGTGAATATGTACTTGAGCAATCCACCAACTATCTATCCTTTACATTTTATCTAAAAACAAAAAAACAAAATCTTATACCTAGACACAAGTCTTCATCTTCTTGAAGTCTTCACTTGAAGGCTTCTCATCTTCTTGAATTGGTCCAAGCTTGATCCAAAAGCTCCTTGGATCACACCGTGCTAGCTCCAAATCTTGACATTTTATCCTTTGTTGAGCTATGCACCTACTAAGATCTTGATAATGAATCTGTCACTAATTAAACACAAGATCATTAGTAAACATAACTTCATGAGTTGATCATCATCAAAACTAGGGTGATAGGCCTTTGGGCCAACAATCTCCCCCTTTTTGATGATGACAAAACACATGAAGTTATATATGCATGGATTAAAGTAAAGCTTCAAAGAAGCTCCCCCTTAACTCATGCATATAAATTAAATAATAGATATGGCAATGAGGCACATGAATATGTATGCAAATGATGGAGATAAACATGCATCAAATTCTTTTTCTCCTATTTGCAAAACAAAACATATATATATATATGCATAAACATAAATCTCATTCAAACATGCATATAAACTCAAATTCTTCTCCCCCTTTTTGTCATTCATCAACAAAGGGGTCAAAGTAAAAACAAATCAAATCAAATTTTTCTCCCCCTTTTTGTCAAAAACAAAGAGATCAAGAAGGGGTAATACAAGTCAATCAATAAAGGTTTATATGCGATATACATTCATGAAGAGGAAGACGCTAAGTTAGATTCCCTACACATATGCATTACATGAAGAAGGGATGACAAGCCCTAACTCACATAACACATATTATGTAATGCATAAGAGGAGATGTGAAGCTCCCCTACACACGTATATCATATAAAGAAGAGTTGTCAAGCTCCTCAATTTATAATATACTCAACATGAATCTATATGTAGAAGAGATGTTAAGCTCTCCTTGCATATAGGAAATACATACCAAAACATTTTTAATTTTTCTTTTAAATTTTTTTTTAAAGGTATCAGAGCTCTTGTAAAACAATCAAATTTTAAGATACCAAATCGAAAATAATCATTTTTGTAAATCATATTGATACCAATTGAAATTTAACAAATATGAAGTTGAAACATATTGATACCAATAGTAAACATAATGATAAAAAATTTTATTTTTCATCATAAACTTTGTGCTTTTAAAAATGTGAGCCAATTGAAAGTTAAGCACATGAAACTCATATATATGTATGAAATGAGTATACCAATTGACATTGATACATACATATATAAGAAGACAAAGTATGAGTATATACAAAAATTATCAATTTAGATACCAATTGAAAGAGTCCAATGATGCCAATTGACATAACAATAAGATCAAGTGTATATCTCATAACCTACCACCCTTCATATGCTCAAGATAGAAGATTTGTCAATTAAGCTTACAAGGCATAATCGCCCATCCATCCTTCCATTGATGGTAGGGGTTTTCAAAAATAGATTTGAAAAATAAGCTTTGTTTGAAAAAAACTCTACCAAATGAAGAACAATAACTAGTTAAAATAATTTTTTTTTGAAAAACTAGTTAAAGATCCTTCAAAAACATGAAATCAGAGCATATGTATTTCATGAATCATACCAAATACACAAATATGACACTCAAGATCTATAAAGCTCATAAAAAGGTGTTCATGAAACAAGGTCATGACAAAATGAATAAAATGTGAGTGTACAAGAGTCATGTAAATAGCATTTTCATGAAAATAGACATTGAAGCTCAAAAGTGATCATGTATCAAATTTTTACAAAAAAACATGAAAATTCATTTTTTTTTCAATAAAACAAACAAACGTCTAGGTATATGTATGATTTATCCAATCCTAACAATATACATACATATCCCAAATATAAAAGAGTCTATCAAATGTATTTGCATGAAGGCAAGAGACTCACGGGTATACATGTATATTTATTAGATTTGAGTTAAAATACATATACATGAAGTAAAAACATGAAAATTGGCAAAACATATATAAATGAAAGAATCATCAAAACTAGCCTATACATGTGCATAAAGTGGGTACAAATGAGCATGAAGTGCAAACATATATAAGTCACGTGTAACTCACTATTTGTACATGTATAGTACAAGTTTTGATAAAAACTACATATAAGCATGTTATTACCACATGAAGCACAAAGATACATAAAACATGAACACGCTATAAATATTATAAATAAACTAGCATGTACAAAAATAAAATGGGAGTTTAGAGATTGTTACCAACTCTAAAGCTCCAAACATGGTGGTCATCCCACCAAAAACTTCCTTGATAGCGGTGCTCCAAATATGTGTCCTTTTAGTTCAAGTGCACCCACCATCTAGGCACCAAGTCTCTCACGTCTTGAGAGATCCCTCACCTACATCAAAAACATGGGGTGGGGGTTTTGGTACCCATTTTTTCTTGGGTCCTTGGGTGTTAGCTTTGTAAGGCACCCAAACATTTTTATGATTAGCAAAATTTAAAACATGCAACTTATCAAAACAAAATTTTGCTAAATGGCCTTTGCGGCCACAATGTGTACACTTGTACACCTTAGAATGTTTATGTGTATGAATGTGGTCATGGCGTGCAACATAAGTAAATGCATGATGAGAGTGATGTGCATGAACATGAGGAGTTTGTTTCTTTGCAAACAAGGACTCCAATCTAGTATGGTTAAATGCACACGAGTTCAAAGTTGAACTCAAACTATCTATTTTATTTTTTAAATTCTTAATCTCACTATCATCAATGGTAGCATGTAAAGAGTTGTGAGAAATAAAATCATTTTTCTTCTTTTTAGAAACAACATCTTTTTCCTTTTCTTTCTCAAAAATTTTCTTCTTCAAAGAGTTGTTTTCTTGAAAAACAATTTCCTTTTGAGTTTCCACCAAAATAATTTTATCTTTCAAAATAGTGTTCCCTTCACACAAATCATTTAATTTAGACATAAGGGAAACATTTTCATTTTTCAAATCTTTGTTTTCTTTTTCTAAGCATGCCATTTTATTTTCTAATGAATCTTTTTCATTAAGCATGGCATCAAAATTCTTTTTCAAATTTTTGTTATCTTTTTCTAAACATGCAATGTTAGATTTAAATGAATCTTGTTCTATATGCATGCAAGCAATGTTCTTTTTCAAATTTTTATTTTCCTTTTTAATCATGTCATATTTCTCAAGCAATTGTTGGCAAAATGTAGTGAGTTCCTCATATGACATGTCTTCATCATCGGATTCGGTGTTTACCTCAAGGGGGTTATCCCCTTGGACCATGTAGCACACGTTGGAGATATCGCTTCCAACGTCCGAATCGCTCCCGGCATAATATAGATCCTTTTCGCCAAGGGAGGTGATGATATTCCAAACTACAAAAGCCGAATCAATATTAGAAACTCTAGATAAATAAACATTATCTAGGGTAGACTTTAAAGCATGAAGGGATTTTGCATTAGCCTCAAAATTCTTACCATTTAAACAATATGCATTATTAGTAGTGGCAAGATAAACATGAATGCCTAAGGCCTTGAGGTACAAAGACATCTTAACCTTCCAAATTTGGATGTTAAGGATGTCAAAGGTGGGTGGTGACATGAAGTCCATAGTGTGTGTACAAAATATTGTGATTAGCCTAAAATGAGGATTTTTAACTCTAAGTTGTTAGACCCAAATCAGAGTACCAAGCTCTGATACCAATTGTAAGTTCACCTAGAGGGGGGGTGAATAGGGGATGGCTAATCTAATGGTCACTTAATGCCAAATGATGCAAATAATGCGGAAGCTAAAAGCAATTATGACCTAATAAAATCTTTTACACTAAACACCACGTATAACCAAAGAGTGTTGCCGAATTTCCCGTGAAGGGCTCTGGACAAACTCCTCTAGATTCCCCTTGAATGGGTTGAGGTGCCGCGTTGGCTCTCTTGGTTGAATACAAGTGTTAGTCAACAATCCCAAGCAAGTATATCAATGAAGCACAATATGAATATCAAGCATGTAAGAATAAGCACAATTGAAGCATACAAGATATAAAAGAGACAAAGAGAGAGAGCAATCGCAAACACAAGGGTATGTTTCGAGGTTCGAGCACACTTGCTCTACATCCCCGCCTTCAACACACAAAGGATTTCCACTATGCAAGATCCCTATGGATCTCTCCTCGGTGCCGCAACACCTACAAGCCCTCGGACTCCCTAGTCCCGTACACACCGCAAGCTCACTAGCTCGCCGAGGCCGCACCTCGAAACAACCGAGTCCGCACCCGAACTCAAAACAACGCGGACACACACGTCCGCCTCCTCAAAGGAACAAAGATGAACTTTGGTGATCACAACTCTTGAGATCACCTAAAATCCTCTCACAACAAAACCCTATAGGTAGATATAGCAATGGAAAGCTCAAGTGTTTGTGTGAGAAAACAAGGATTGAGATGGTGGAGGAAAACTCAAAGAAAATCTCTTTTAAACACTCTTGATAAATCTCTCCTTTTGATTGAAAATATTTGCTCTAAATCAAGTGGAGGAAAACCTCTAAACAGTTCAGGAAAAACTGGTGAAAACCCACTTGAAAATCTTGGCTCAAAACAATGACCAAACCCCCAAATTTATAGGCTGTCAAAAACTAGCCGTTGGGGTCTGTCAGAGCTGCCGGTCGACCGGGTCGGTCGACCGCCAACGGTCAGAAATCCGACCGTTGGAGCCACGGTCGACCACCTGGGTCGACCGAGCAACTGGAGCAGAGAGCGAACTCTCTGTCGGTCGACCCGTACGGTCGGCCGAGATTTCCAGATAGCAGAGCTCTCTGGAGCGGTCGACCCGTACGGTCGGCCGTCCTCCAGTGCACAAAGGCGTGCACGTTTGTGCACGTCGGTCGACCGGTCCGGTCGGCCGACTTCAGGATTAGTCGACTGTAAAGAAGGTCAAGTCGACTTATCTGAAGCCTGAAACAGTTTTCTGAGATTAAAAAGTTAGTCTTTTTGGCTCAAATAAAATCCCATAAAATATTTAAAAATCTACAAAAATAGTTTAACCAATATACTTTGATATACAAATATGCTTGCACAAAATCAAGGCATGTTATAAAAGATTGGACTATTTTTGTAACTTGGAAATATTAGGCGCATGATAAAAACTGTATTTTTCAAAACATGTTTTCTAAACTTTGTTTTTTCAAAACATCTTCAAATACAAAAACAAGATATTATAATTCATTTTAAAGCATAATGTGTATGGATATGATCCACTACACAATCAAGATGAAATATCTATGTTTTTGTCATTAAAGCTCTAATTATGGTTTTGGTTTAAAGATATGTATATGAGAAATACCAAAAACCAAAATAGTATTTTCTAAACTAGAAATTCATATGTAAAACAAAACTATCAAGAGTGTGTGTGAATATGTACTTGAGCAATCCACCAACTATCTATCCTTTACATTTTATCTAAAAACAAAAAACAAAATCTTATACCTAGACACAAGTCTTCATCTTCTTGAAGTCTTCACTTGAAGGCTTCTCATCTTCTTGACTTGGTCCAAGCTTGATCCAAAAGCTCCTTGGATCACACCGTGCTAGCTCCAAATCTTGACATTTTATCCTTTATTGAGCTATGCACCTACTAAGATCTTGATAATGAATCTGTCACTAATTAAACACAAGATCATTAGTAAACATAACTTCATGAGTTGATCATCATCAAAACTAGGGTGATAGGCCTTTGGGCCAACAGTTTTCTACAGTTTGCACATACCCTCTCTCTTTCAAACCCATTCTGCAGACTTGAACATAGGATTTTATATAACCTAATCAATTTATGTTACGAAGCTACAATTTATTGATTAATCATTTATGACAATTGTATCTTTTAAAGTACCACGTAACTAATTCATAAAGTTTTTCAATTATTCTAGCTTGTCTATATGTCGTATGGCAGATAAACAACACACGTATGACTTTAGGGAAAGTTGCTATTAGGTCTTTAGGAGTTTGAACTGTGCTCAAAACTCCCTGAAATTTGCAAGCATGCTAAAAAGTTCCTCAATACCAATATTTATATTTCAGGGTCATGTGTACGCTGGTTGTATGCATACGAGTCAGTGTGGGGGGTTAAAAGTCTAAAATATCCATCTGTCAAATCTTTGTTGACTGAATTTTCCTGCACACAAAATTTAGAATATTAGATTAAGAATAGATCGTGCGAGGAATCAGTTCTAATCCGCGGTAGCAGGGCTATGCGGGTCGTGATCCTCAAGGAGGGACTGCGATAGAAGCGTTAAGCAAGTTTCTCTAAAAATTTATCTTTTTTAGTTAATTTGTTAGTCACGATGGTATTTACAAAGAAAAGTGGTATTTACAATGAGTTGTGGGAAAGAATATTGGAGAGGTGTGGATTTGATCTACAAAAAAGAAAGAAAAGAAAAGAATAGAAAACTAACCTTGGTTGGAGAAAATATGCGAAACCTAACACTTTCTACCTTATTTCGGAGGCGTTGAACGTATAAACCTTGGGATCGAACTCAGTCCGTTGTCGCATTAGGTCATCAAGCCTTGGGCAAGCATGAGTTGATACGCCTCGAGGAGGAGAACATCGCCATGGAATATCGTTGGAACCTACTAATCTTAGGTATACTTGTGGTTCGGTAAACGCTCGCGTGCTCGTCAAAGATCAACAAAAAGAAACACAGTAGAAAAGAAAGAGAAAACAAAGAAAAGCAACGACATAAGAACAAAATAAAAATTACCTTTTTATTGATTACAATGGAAGAGAAGAGAATCATCTGTCGGTGTCACCCTCAACAAAGCCACCTCCCTCACTTACATAAAAATTACAAAAAGAAAAGAAAACCTAGAAGAAACCCTAAAAATCTGAACTTTGGCCCTTTGCTGGACGCTGGACGCTCTGTACGTTGTACTGCAGGGGATATTTATAGGTGCAGAAGGCCGAGGAGTCCTAGATAAACCTGCCCACGAAATCTGGGATCTGGATGAGATCAAAGTGCCGCGTTTCCGCGGCACTTTAGTGGCTTCTGGCCACGCGCTTTGGCGCGTGGCTTCTCCTGGTCCGTTCCTCTGGGCTTCTGCTTCTGGAAGTTTGATCCTGGCCTTTTAATCTGGATTTTCGAGATAACTTGGTAATCAAGTTACTCTTAATCCAGATTTCTTCAAATCTTCTTCCCACGAATTTTCTTCTTATCTTGGCCTTTTATCCTCATCCTGCATGTGTTTAGGGTTGGATAGAAGTCTATCCTTCCCTAATTTCTGATATTTGCAACTTTTAGCCCTTGTATTTGCATTTTGAATCTTTGTATTTGCGCTTCTTCACCTGGGCTTCAAACATGGGCTTGGATCTGGGCTTTTGGGCTCTTTAAGCTTTATTCTTTATTAAATTGATAATTTGAGGCCTGCACATATTAAATAAAGAAATATTAATAATTGTGCATTATAATATGAATAAATGTGCAAATGCGATGGTATATATGATGTCAATTATGCATTTTTCACTACCTATCACACCCCCACACTTATCTTTTTACTCGTCCTCGAGTAAAAATCAAAAAAGAAAGAGAAAAAAATCTAACCTAGCTAACTCACTTTCGTGGGAATCACGGTTGCACTTAGCATGTGCAACAAGCCGTTAAACCTCTAGGTTACCCTAGAGGACGAGTGTTGTCTCGTGAGGGTTTTCAGCGGATTACACCCACAAAATCCATAAAAAGGAAAATATTTGAATTATTATTGAAGAGACTAAGTAGTCTATAAGTTTTAGGATTATCATTTTTATTCATTCTTCAACCTGGTCTTTATAAAATCAATTGCTATTCATTTTAGGTAAGGATTAAAATTGAATTTCTAATATAGTCTTTTTCGTTACCAAAAGTCATACGCACCCTTGTGAATCTAGGAATTCCTTAACTTGGACTCTCATGCCTCATTATTATTTTTATAACATCATCTAATTTTCTTTCGTGTAAGTATCAAGGCTTCTTGAGGCCCTCATACCTAACTAATTGACTATTAGATGTGTTAATATATATATATATATATATCTTTTTTTTTTGGCATGTATAACGCATCTAATTTTCTTTCGTATAAGTATCAAGGCTTCTTGAGGCCCTCATACCTAACTAATTGATTATTAGATGTGTTAATACATATATTATATTTCTTAGTTTTCTTAGGCTTTCTAATCCACCCATGTAGCGAACTTAAAGTCGATGACTCCCAAACCGGTTGGCTTTAGGGCACCAAGTGAGAAAACACCCCGCGGACTCAAATTCGAGTGAACTAGGCCCCAAAACTAAGGACTTTATTTTATTTACTCACCTTTAGGCATGAATACTTATGCTTCTTGAGGCACATGTATCAGCTTAATTGGTGATTTTTTTTTCTTTTTTTTTCTTTTTTTTTTATGAGGCACAAGGTCTTTGTCTTAGAATCCTAGATATGCATTTGGTATGCATATTTTATTAAGGTAAAAATCAAGACTAATTATTTATTCAATTTCTCTCCTATACCTAAAAATTTAAACAATTTATTTATTTTGACCAAGTTTTTAGAAATCATAATCGTGATTTTCCTAATCCTTAAAACTAACTTAGATTTCTTTCAAAAAAAATAAGTCAAAATACTTCCTTTTTATAACAATTTTTTTTTTTAAATTTTTTTTTTATTAGCAAATTTTTTTTTTTTTTTAGTTTTTACCTATGTTAGTATGTTAGTAAAACCCACCCCCACACTTATCTCATGCATTGTCCTCAATGTATGAATGAATGCATATATGCATGAAACAGAACAAGGGAAGGCGGAAGTTACCTTAAGGTGGTGGTTCCGGAGGTGGTCTAATTGGTCCACGAAATGCGGCCCAAACAAGATAATGTGGTAGTTCACGGGACCTACCTTTATTTACCTCTTTTTTATTTACATATTTACACTCCCCAGTATGAATAGGATCATAGAAAATCCTCTCATGAAATTTACTCCCTTTACATGACCAGTCCTGAAAAATCATCACAGAGTCATGGTCTATACCTATGTTCAACAAAAGAATGTGACTTGATAGAATGATTGTCTTGGACTCAAGAATGATAGGTTCAGGAATTAAAACCGACTCAGGAAAGAAACTCAAATCAAGTAAGGGTTCAGGAGTCGGGTTAGGTTCAAGAAGTGGGTCCAAGTCAAGAAATTGAAACTCAAGTTCACAATCATTTTCCCACAATGGAATGTGACTCAATGTTGGTGATTCAAGTTCAGGAATGATAGGTGTGGGAATCAAAACTGACTCTAAAATATTACCTAAGTCGGGTAACAAAACAGGAGTCAATAATGATTGAGGAATTTGAACTTGATCATAGATTTGGGAATCTAGGTCACATATCTCATGGGTTTCAATCTCATAAAAATGGGAACTTGCCAATTTGTCAAGGGGACTCTCAAAAGTATGAAATTGGTCAAGTTCAATATGATGATCTTCAAAAATGGGTGATTCAATTTCATGATCTATGGGTACAGGAATAAATGTTGGCTCAGAAAGTTGGTCCAAATTGGGTGATGATACCGGAGTCAACATAGATTCGAAGATGGAAACTGAATCGCAAGGTTGTGGATCGGGTTCACATTCACTATCTAATTCAATCTCATTGAAATTAAAACTAGCCAATTTGTCCAAGGGTTGGGATTGGTCCAGTTCATATTGATGTGATGAAATTGAATTTTGATCAAGGTCTTCTAGATAGAATGATTCTTGGTTCCTATCAACTTGTTTGGTAAGTTCAAGAATGTTGGAAAGTCTAGAAATTTAATCATTCATTGTATCTTGCAACCGATCCACTTTTTCTTCTAACCCATCGAATAGATCAATGGAGGACTGAAACCTTGGTGATGTGGGAAAAGACGTGTACGAAGATAATGGTTGAACAGGTGGTTGACCATGTGGCTCAGGGGTATTGAATCCCCATTGGCTCTGTGAAGAGTAGTGATGATTATTCCAATCTTGTTCATAGTATTGGGACTGGGGCATGTAATGATTCGGATAAGACCAATCTGGCACACTAGGTTGGTCAAAGTTATGATATGCCGGGTTGGTAATATCCGAAAAAGAGGTTGGTGTATAATATGGATCCTCATTAAAATTGAAAAAATTGTTGTTATAGGCCATATCACACAATCACAAACAAAACAAAAAGAAAACAAACAAAGAAGAAAAATTTCTAACCTAAGTTAGGATAGACCTAGACCTAGACGACTCCTAACTGATTAGACTGTCCACGGGAGGTAGGGTGCAGACTTTGACCACAAGTTAATCAGCCAGGTCAGGGCAAGAGTGGTGGGAGGTTTTCCGTCAAAGACGTTCCTTAATTAAATAACCACCACACTTCGGGCTTTCGGCCCTCAATCCCCTTCCTAGACACTGATTTGGCAAGAGTCAACTTCCAGCACTGTTCCCCCTTAGGATAATCTCCTAATTGAGTCCGAGATGTCCCTAGGGCCAACGTCTACTAATTTTTAAGTTAGGCTTGGGTTAGTGAGTGCTCGGGATATGATTTTTTGGGCTAAGGAAGGGTGATGAAATCCCCACCTTATCTTGTTAATGGGTTATGCCCTTAAGATGAATTAGTGCAAGTGTACAAGATAAATAGATAAGAATCACTCAAAGTAGAAAATCAACCAAGAGATGAATCCTATTCTACATGCAATGCGTACGTACCTTGCGTCTCCAGCACTCTTCAACAGTAAATAAAAATAATTGAAAAGACACGTGCCTAATATGCAAACGTCTAATCAAATTTTATTTTTAACAACCAATAATTTACTGTTGAATTATTAGCAATTTACAGGTATATCACAGAACAAAACAGAATAGAGCAGTAAGCAGTAATCTCAAATTTCAGCAATCTGCACAAAAAATTGAATCAGTAGTCCTTACTGTTGCCGCGTTTCCGCGGCTCTGGCCGCGGATCCGCGGCAAAACAGTGGGCTCCTGTGCTCTGCCTTCGAGGGCAGAGGCACAGGGCCGCTATATGTCCACTGCAGCTGCTGTTTTCTGTTTCCTGTTCTCCAAACCTGCAAACAGAAAAGAATAAAGAATTAGTTAAAAATTAAATTTTTTTTGTTTTAGAGATAACTTACCGTCCCTCCCCGGCAACGGCGCCAATTTGTTGACTGAATTTTCCTGCACACAAAATTTAGAATATTAGATTAAGAATAGATCGTGCGAGGAATCAGTTCTAATCCGCGGTAGCAGGGCTATGCGGGTCGTGATCCTCAAGGAGGGACTGCGATAGAAGCGTTAAGCAAGTTTCTCTAAAAAATTATCTTTTTTAGTTAATTTGTTAGTCACGATGGTATTTACAAAGAAAAGTGGTATTTACAATGAGTTGTGGGAAAGAATATTGGAGAGGTGTGGATTTAATCTACAAAAAGAAAAGAAAAGAAAAGAATAGAAAACTAACCTTGGTTGGAGAAAATATGCGAAACCTAACACTTTCTACCTTATTTCGGAGGCGTTGAACGTATAAACCTTGGGATCGAACTCAGTCCGTTGTCGCATTAGGTCATCAAGCCTTGGGCAAGCATGAGTTGATACGCCTCGAGGAGGAGAACATCGCCATGGAATATCGTTGGAACCTACTAATCTTAGGTATACTTGTGGTTCGGTAAACGCTCGCGTGCTCGTCAAAGATCAACAAAAAGAAACACAGTAGAAAAGAAAGAGAAAACAAAGAAAAGCAACGACATAAGAACAAAATAAAAATTACCTTTTTATTGATTACAATGGAAGAGAAGAGAATCATCTGTCGGTGTCACCCTCAACAAAGCCATCTCCCTCACTTACATAAAAATTACAAAAAGAAAAGAAAACCTAGAAGAAACCCTAAAAATCTGAACTTTGGCCCTTTGCTGGACGCTGGACGCTCTGTACGTTGTACTGCAGGGGATATTTATAGGTGCAGAAGGCCGAGGAGTCCTAGATAAACCTGCCCACGAAATCTGGGATCTGGATGAGATCAAAGTGCCGCGTTTCCGCGGCTTTTGCCGCGGATCCGCGGCACTTTAGTGGCTTCTGGCCACGCGCTTTGGCGCGTGGCTTCTCCTGGTCCGTTCCTCTGGGCTTCTGCTTCTGGAAGTTTGATCCTGGCCTTTTAATCTGGATTTTCGAGATAACTTGGTAATCAAGTTACTCTTAATCCAGATTTCTTCAAATCTTCTTCCCACGAATTTTCTTCTTATCTTGGCCTTTTATCCTCATCCTGCATGTGTTTAGGGTTGGATAGAAGTCTATCCTTCCCTAATTTCTGATATTTGCAACTTTTAGCCCTTGTATTTGCATTTTGAATCTTTGTATTTGCGCTTCTTCACCTGGGCTTCAAACATGGGCTTGGATCTGGGCTTTTGGGCTCTTTAAGCTTTATTCTTTATTAAATTGATAATTTGAGGCCTGCACATATTAAATAAATAAATATTAATAATTGTGCATTATAATATGAATAAATGTGCAAATGCGATGGTATATATGATGTCAATTATGCATTTTTCACTACCTATCAGACACATGTGTACAATTTTAATAAAGAGAGAAAGAGAGAGATGAGAGGGAAGGATGGAAAGAAGAAGAATAGAAGCGATCTCTGTGAATATCTGGAGAGCCTAGCGAGCCCCCTAGCCTTGCCGATCACAACGAGCTCCGTGAGCCCCCATTCATCCTCAATATGTGAAGATCACAGCAGCTTTAGCGATCTTCGTGAAGATCGCAGCAGCTCAGGTGAGATCCGCCCCTAAGCCACCCCCGACTGCAGCTTCTGAGTTCCGGCGAGATCCGTGAACCCTCGATCCACCACCGATCCATGAAGATCGCAACAACTCCGACATGAAATTTGTGACCTTGATTTGAGAGAAAATTTGTGACCTTGAATTGGGCAAAATTTTGTGATCTGAGCAAATTTTGGTGATTTTTGTCATTAAAGAGCAAAATTTGATTTTTTTTTTAAATTATGTAATTCATGAGCAAAATTATAATTTGATATTTTGTGATTCTTATATAATTTTACTGATGACTTTTAAGGATGAGTGATAAATTTGTGATGAAATTATTATAATTTTTTGGTGAATTTGTTATTTACGATGAATTTTTTTTGTGATGAATATTACTCTATTTATTTGTAAACGAATTTGGGTAGAAATTGAATATAGTGGACAAATGTAATATTTTTGATTATTTGGATTTATTTGATTTTTTTGATGTAATTTTAATATAAATTTTTTTAGATTCATTTAAAGTTTGATTAAAGTATGTTTAAGATTTACTGAATTGTAATTTTATTTAGATTTTTTTAAAATTTACTCAATTTGATGACAATCATGCTGGTATTTATGATTAATTTTTAATCTAAAAGGTAGACAACTTTGTGATGAGCTTGCTGAATTTGAGAATATCGATTTGGGTATAATGAAATTTCTATTTGTAATGAATTTGTGATATAGAAAAGAGAGGACAAAAAATTGTGAATGATACTGTCCACTTTTGAGTTTATTTCCACATATTGAAAATTTTGTCTACTTTCTTAACTTTTTTCCACCATTAAAAAGTTGGACATAATTTATAAAGTAGACAGCAATTGATGAAAGGATATAAAAGGTGAAAGTTGGATAGAAATTGACAAAGTGGAGAGAAATGTCCGCCTTACTCCTTTTCTGCCCACCTTCATCAATTTTTGTCCAATTTCTTCTTTTATGTCCAGCTTACTCCCTTTCGGCCCACCTTCGTGAATTTCTGTTCAATTTTCTCTTTTTATGTACACCTTATTCCCTTTCTGTCAACTTTGTCAATTTCTGTCCAACTTTTTCTTTTTTTGTTCACCTTACATACTTTCTGTGCTTGTCAATTTTTTTTTCCAATTTTCTCTTTTTTATGTCCGCCTTACTCTTTTTCTGTCCACCTTCGTTAATTTCCATCCAACTTCTTCTTTTATTTTCACCTTACTGTTTTTCTATCCACTCTTGTCAATTGTTGTCAAACTTTCTCTTTTTATGTCTACCTTATATTTTTTTGTCCACCTTCGCCAATTTCTACCGAACTTTCTCCTTTTTTGTCTATCAGTCTTTTATCCTCCTTTGTCAATTTCTATCCAAATTTCTCCTTTTCTGTCCAATTTTGTTAATTGCTGTCAGTTTTTATACATTTCTTTTCAACTTTTTATTGGTAGACAGAAAGTTAAGAAAGTGGACAAATTAATCAATATGTTGAATCCCAATTTTTTGTCCTCTCTTTTTTAAATCATAAACTCAAAAGTAAGCAATAGGCCTTCGAGTTACAAAATTTGTGACGAATTTATAATAAATAATTCATTCGCGAGCTTCTGCCTACGAGATTATCGCACCGTCTCCAAGCTGGACAAATTATATTAATTTTAGCATAATATAAATAAGACCTTTTATGTCCGCCTTAATCTCTTTCTGTTCATCTTTCTCTTTTTATGTCCGCCTTACTTCCTTTTTGTCCACTTTCATTAATTTCTGTCCAACTTTTTTTATGTTCATCTTACTTATTTTCTGTCCATCTTCGTCAATTTATGTCCAGCATTATCATTTTATGTCCATCTTACTCTCTTTCTATCCACCTTTGTCAATTTCTGTCCACCTTACTCCTTTTTTGTTCACTTTCATCAATTTCTATTCAACTTTCTCTTTTTCTGTCCACTTTTGTCAATTACTGTCTACTTTTATATATTTCTGTCCAACTTTTTAATGGTGGATATAAAGTTAAGAAAATAGGCAAATTATTCAATATGTTGATAGAAAAATTCAAAAGTAGACAATATGATTCACAAACTTTTGTCCTCTCTTTTTTATATCACAAACTCAAAGGTGGAAAGTATACCTCTGAGTTATAAATTTGTGATGAATTTATAATATATATATTCATTTGCCTACGAGATTGCCTCACTGCCTCTAAGCTGGACAAATTATATTATTTTTTGGTATCATATATATATATATATTTAAATTAATAAAATAAAAGAAACAAAAAACAAGTGAAAAATAAATAATATTTTTAAGTTAAATGTTTTTTGTTTTATAAACAATAAAAGTTAAATGATCTTATAAAACAAGTCATTAATTACTTTTTGGTTTTCTTTTATTTTTATTTTCCAATTATTTAAATGATATTATAAATATTTTGGTTAAGTTAACAAAAAAAAAATTCAAATGGACAAATAGCAATTGTAGTGAATAACAAAATAATTGCTCTATAAATTTTGAAATAGAGAAAGAACATCACATAAGCTAATTAAAAAAAACAATAGTAGCGACACGAAAATACAATGACACGTGTTTTGGCAGATGATGGAGACAAGGACCTGCACACAAAGAATTCTTGATCAAATGGCTTTTTGAAATACTTGCAAACTTCAGGAAATTTTTAACATAAGACAAACTCCCCAGGGATCTAACAACAATTTTCCCATGGCTTTATAGACATAGATTTTTACAAAAATAAATAATTTTGTTTTGTTTTAAATGACTCGCTCTCAACTTTGTTATATTATTATTATTATCACAATAATATACGTTCTTAAGAAATGTCTCATGTTTTCTCGTGCCCAAATTATTTGTAAGACTATTTAAATGGGGGCATAATCTTACGCCGGTGTCATAGTCTTACATGTCATCTCTATAAGTCTAACCGAAGGGAGGTTTCCTCCTGTGACTCCTTCACAAATTGTACCCGTCCTTCCGTCTGTCTGTCTTTCCGTCTCTCCCCTCTTCTCCTCCGCTCTTTTTGGTTCTCTGTCTCTCCTCTCTTCCCCTCTACCCTCCCCGCCTCCCCTCTTCCCCTCTCTCCCTCTTTATTGTTGATCCCGAGATGATGTCAATTGTTGGATCTAATATACACGTCAACACTCACACAAAGATATTAGTGTTAAAGAAATAAAGCACTTGCAAATGAGGAAAATAAATCACAGAAAAGATAACAATCGCAAATACAAGTGATTTATCCTGGTTCGGTCCTCGTGACCTACATCCAGTCCCCAAGCCACCCGCTTGAGATTTTTCTTTATCCTTTGACTTTGTACACCCAAAATCAACACCTTGCACACCACTTGACAAATCCCCTTTACCAAATGTGTACAACTCTTCTTACAACCAAGAAGACAAACACCTTGTACAACCTCTCTTCTACTCCAAGAAGACGCTCTTGTACAATGTTCCTCTTTGAGTGATTACAAACTTTCCTATAAGCCTTGAATTTGTATGTGATCGTGAATAAGGGCTATTATAGGTTGACTTTCAGAAATCTTCACAAAAGAGTAGGAATTGGTGAAGAAACAGAAAGTGGAAAAACAGTTTTCAGAGAACCAGAATTTTGGTAGAGTTTTGGTCAGAAAACTATTGATTTGAATTAGTGTTTTTAGCCTAAGATAACAACACTATTTATAGCTGAACTCTATGGGAAGTTAGGGTAGTTATTAGGACAAATTTGAATATTCAAACGTTGGATAATGTTGGATAAAACACCAGAAAAGAGAAACTGTCCAACAGTGAGAAACTGCCATTAGTCGATTTGAGATATGGGGTTAGTCGACTAGGGTAGGCAAATTTCACAAGGTTAGTCGACTAGTAATGGGACCAAGTCGACTAGGTCATGATAAAATCAAAAGACAAGTTTCTGGAAACTGAACCATGTCGACCAGACTAACATGATTAGTCGACTAGGTCATCTATTAGTCGACTAGGAAGACTGTTAAGTCGACTAATAATGCAAACAGAGAGTTAGTATGCTTTCAGGACAAAAAGCTAGTCGACTTATAGAAATGGTCAAGTCGACTATACTATGTATAAGTCGACTTGTAAAGACTATAAGTCGACTAATAGACTATGATATGTGTGTGTATTCAAGGCTTTTAACATGCTATTAAATATTACAATACACAACTATAGACACTCTCTTTGGGAAGTCTTGAGCATGTAGAACTCTGATAATCTTGCGAGAAAAGCTTCAAAGAAATGGCTTCACAAATGTATCATCAGAATCAAGTTCCAACATTTATCTCTTCTCCCTCCCATCCCCGCCCTCCTCTCGCCCTCTCATTGTCGTCATCGTTGCCGGTCGGTTTCCTACCGCTCGACGGCGATATACTAATATAGTATTATGTCAACAATGTTCAAGCAACCTTTTAACTCAAAATGGGAAAATAATTAAATCCAGAAATTAATCTTTTTGTCAGAATGTAAGGGCTGCACGCATGTCTCAGGGGAATGGATATTGCCACCCCTAAAAATGATAAAGCCTCCAATGGATTAAGGCACCCCAAAATTGATAAAGGCACCCCCAATTTTTTTTTTTAATGGCCAAAATACCTTTTCATTCTTCTCCTTCTTCTTCCCCTTCCTCTCCGGCGAACCCTCCCCTCCTCCAGCGACCCCCTCCCCCTCCTCCGGCGAACCCCCCCTCCTAGGCCGCCTCCTCCTTCTCCCTCCCCCTACTCTTCCCCTCCACTCCCCCCCACTCCCCCACCCCGACCGCTGCCCCTCCTCCCTCCCCGACCTCTGCCCCTCCCTGGCCTCCCCTGTCCCTCCCCCTTCCCCGACACGACCACCCTCACTCCCTCCCCCCTCGCGGCCTGTTCGGCCATATCTGACCGAACAGGCCGCGGTGGTGGGAGGGGGGGTTGGGGCGGGGGAGGAGGGGGGAGCGGAAAGGGAGTGGGGAGTGAGAAGGAAGAGGAGGCGGCTTGGGGGAAGGCTAGGGAGGCGAAGGAAAGGAGGCTGGAGGTGGTCGCCGGTGAGGGAGGGGCAGGGGCCAGGGGTCGTCGGCGAAGAAGGGAGAGGAAGGAAGGAGGGAAGGAAGAATGAGAGAATCTTTTAGACTTTCACCAACAATAAATTATCAAAAACAATAATGAGACACTTGTAAATAATTTGAAGGCCTTCATCATTTTTGAGGGTGACAATATCCGATCCCATGTCTCATCAATCGAACGGTCGGGACTGAATATCCCTGTCTCATTTGTTCTCTCTCTATCCATAACATCACCCTCTTCACTCTTCTCTTTCTCCTCCTCTCAAAAGCCGCGAAAAAAGAAATCCCTAAAATTTCCCCTTTCGTTAAAACCTTAACCCACGAACGAATTCGCTCTCACTGCTCACATCCAAAAGAATCAAGCCACAGTTTCTGCTCATCGCATCTAGGGATCGGGATTTCCATCCCAAACCCTAACCCTAAATCTAACTCTACCGCTCGATTCGATCTCCTCGTCTCAGGGGGATCGAAGAAAGGGAGAACCTTGGGACCGTGCCCTAACCCTAGATCGGACAGAGAGGATGTCTTCGACGTCGGGGCAGCCGCAGTTCCGCTACACGCAGACACCGTCGAAGGTGCTGCACCTGAGGAATCTGCCGTGGGAGTGCACCGAGGAGGAGCTCGTCGAGCTCTGCAAGCCATTCGGGAAGATCGTTAACACCAAGTGCAATGTCGGTGCCAATCGCAACCAGGCTTTTGTTGAGTTTGTAAGTATTCCTAATTTGCTGCTGTTGTCGTGGTTTCGCCGTTTCGGTCATTTAATTGTGTTTGGTTTCTGTGTAATATTTAGATTTATATATATTTATTGGTGAAAACAATAAATTGGCTATTGGGGCAGATTGTATTCTGCTACATAGTGTGTAATTTTAATATATGCCTGGATTCTTTTAGATACTGATGCATGATAATCTATTGTGATCATGGATTATTCATGTTCAAAATAAGTGCAGTTTAGAGATTGTTATTTTTCATGGCAAGCATTTACATTTCCAGTTTTGGTACACTGTGGTTTTATTGCTTATTGAAAGTTTGTTTGTTTGTATAGTATGTACTGAAACTCTCCTTTTTCCAGGCTGACCTTAACCAAGCAATCTCGATGGTTTCCTACTATGCTTCATCATCTGAGCCTGCACAAGTCCGTGGCAAAACTGTATATATCCAGTACTCGAATCGGCAAGAAATTGTAAATAATAAGAGCTCTGGAGATGTTGCTGGGAATGTCTTGCTCGTTACTATTGAGGGCGTTGAAGCTGGTGATGTCAGCATAGATGTTATTCATCTGGTAAGCCTAACTGTTACCATTAGTGATTTACTCTAAAGCCTTTCAGAGGCACTTACAGACTGGACTGTAAACTTTATATTTATCGTGGTCAAGTAGCTTTCAGTTTAGCTGAATGTGGTTATGTGATGTTTGCCCAACACAATATTTCTAGAACAGAGCTGAGCTTACTTAATCCGCGGACGTCTAGTAACATGCTCTGCATGGATCAGCAGGTCCATGTTACTTCGGAGAAATTCTCATTATCAGCCTTCTGCATTCGGAGAGATGCCATGTGTGTTTTGCTATCTCATACTTTTGACTGTTCCAATTTGAGCTTTTGAACTTAATCTTGAATAATGGTACCTTCTAACTGTTCTTGACTATCTTGCTTAATTTAAGTTGTAGGACACAGTCGTCATGTGTATTGAAGCCAATTTTGAGGTTAAACTTCTAATCCTTAGGTTATCAGAAGCTTTCTCTATTCATATTGCTATTTTACTTAAAGCCAGTGTATTAATTTCATGTTTCAATATATTTTAGAATATTTTGTATATTCTATAATCCATACCTTCCCGTTCAATTGTTATTCTGCTCTTCAAACACCGTTCCTTTATATTTTCTTTATTTCTTAACAATGAATTATGTATTCTCTCTCTCTCTCTCTCTCTCTCTCTCTCTCTCTCTCATTAAAAATTTGCTCTGTTGAAGGCAGTGAGTAAATATGGTCCCAAATCATAATCATCTTTTTAACTATATATTGCACAATGTTTGATGATGCTACTGGAGTTTTAATGATGAATGCCATGCTCTTACATACAGGTGCCATCCTGCACTTCTAGAGAGATATGTTAAAGTTCCCATGCGATTGATTATAATATGTGTCATGGTTACTGCTTTCTTTAATTTCCTTTTGAATATCTCACTCAAATTTTCTTTCAGGTTTTCTCTGCCTTTGGGTTTGTCCACAAAATTGCAACCTTTGAAAAGGCTGCCGGGTTTCAGGTCAGTCATTTGTGTGTGATAAAAAAAAAGACTTGTGAGCAATTGGAAAATGCGAACTCATTGAGATCTACCTATTTCTGTAGGCATTGATCCAGTTCACTGACGCTGAGACTGCAGCATCAGCTAGAAATGCCTTGGACGGAAGAAGTATCCCAAGGTTGCTGGCTTTGTTGCGTTCTAGAATTTAGAAGACAAAGATTATGTCGTTTTGTTGGAGCTACTGACCGACAGTTTGTTTTTTTCCAGATACTTGCTCCCTGAACATGTTACATCGTGCCATTTGCGAATTTCATACTCTGCTCACACTGATTTAAACATAAAGTTTCAGTCACATCGCAGCAGGTACTATATGTGCATGAAACAAACCTGAGGCCCTTTTACCTTGCATGTCTCTTTAGCCTATTAAAACATAGCTTATTGATAGCTGAATGAGTTAGTATATTTTGAACTGATTAATTTCATACTTTCTCATATAGGGATTAGACAGCAAGCTGCCAAGATTACAGATCTCTTTTACTTAGTGTAACTTCCTCATCTTATGATCATACTTTGAACTATTTAGTTGAAGCACTTTTGGATGTCATACTAGAAGAATTTTTTTAGTCACAATGCACATCATTAGAGAACATTGAGGATACTTCTGCTTGCACAATAGCTTTATTGATCTGATTACATTTGTAATGTGCAATATGTGATTAGATACTTCCTCACATGTGGTTAACTGCCCCTGCTTCTGAATATAAATACATTTTCAAAGTCTGAAACAGTGAAATATGGAATTTTCTTCTTTACAAAGTCTGAATAGGAAGACCTCCCCCCCCTTCCTCTCTTCCGTCTTGTACAATAGTCTTCTATCTCTTGCTTGCATGAAAACTGGAATTTATATGTATTCTTAATGCCTAGAAACTGCATCATTGTATGTATGCCTGAGACTAATCAACATATGTTAACACAATCTCACTTAAGTTTGCTGAGTTCTATGATAGACTTGAAGATTAGTGTTGGAGGACATGTTGTGTTCATTCATGATGTCTATACGTAATGTGTCAGTTGAGGCTACTTGCATCAATTGCTATGTAATGGGCTATTCCTATTTATCCTTTGATTGCTACCCAGTGTTTTATTCTCTCCATATTATCTCATCTTTCATTGTGATCAACATCATTGGGGATAAGGATATTTGAGATATTGGAGATTGCATATGGTCTTTAGAGTATAATAGTGTGTAAGGAACAAAACAGTATGTTTCTTGTCAGCGTGTCATTGTGTGATTTGATGATGTGATAGTTTTTTCTTTATTTGACGCCCCCACTGTATTGAGTGTCAAAACCTCTTGCCCATATGTCTTGAATTCTAAATGTGAACTTGGATGACCAAATAGGAGAATTTTGCTCGATCACATGCATTTGAAGGTTGCTATGAGCATATTTTTTTGCGGAATTACAATTACCTTGATAGCATAAGGGTGATACTGAAGGCAAAAGAGATGATTTGGGGCTGTGGTCATATCTAATGGTACACGAGTTAAGGAGAATTTTGATTTTCAGTCGTGGCCTTGAGTGTACTGACCAACTGGTTATTAAAGAATCCATGATTATATTCTTGGAGGCTAATAAACAAGAGCGGGTAATTACCTAAAGATGATCTCAGATTACGATTTTTTCTCAGTTTTTTTTCATCGTTTCTTCTTTTTAACCATTACCATCTTGACTTTTTTTTGACAAAATGGTTGTGGCTATGGAGTGGAAGTTTAGATAGATCAGGCCCGACTTTGTTTTTTTATTGGGTTCAAAGGTGATATCAATCCTTTGTGTTGATTTTCATGTCTTGTCAAGCCAATTGTGGGAAACAACAGACTTGCAAGAGACATGGAAGGCTATCAAGCTGTTTGACTGGTGGGATAGCTTAAGGCCAGCTCATCCGCTATGCAATTTTAATTATATGTAACGTCTCTTTGGTTTCTCCTCTCCTCTTCTTTTTCTTTCCTTTTTTTTTCTTTCCTTTTTCTTTTCTTTTCTTTCTTTTTTTTTTTGGGGGGGGGGGGAGCTCATTGGAGGCTGTGATTCCTAATCAGAGCATTATATGTCAACATAGTGTTGATTCATTTCCTTCTTTTGGAATTTTGGCTTTGGCAACTTTGTCTGTTTCAATTTTTATTTAAATATTTTAAATATAAAAAAGAGAAAATCAAAATGGGCCTGAATTTGAATAAAATGTAAATATTTAATATATCTTTCCTTTTGTTTTTGGTTTCTTTTTTTCTCATGCTACATGCTTTCTACCATTTCATTTATGATGAGTAACGCCCTTTTACACATGTACATTGACCATGCTGCAAGCTTGGTCAGCTAACCTTTCTATTTCTCAAGCTTGACCGATTATCCTTTCTAGTTATATTGTCAAGTCAATTATTGGTATGGTTGATTAAAAATTATCCAAAATTCAAATCTGCTAAACTGGTTTTACTATGGACTAACCAAATTCTTATGAATCAAATTCCACCAATTACACCTCTCCCCACCCCAAATCATCCATCAGGATTAGCTTAGGAGTTGACTTATTACAGGTTTGTTTGTTTTGCTGCAAGTGGTTGCAAGTTGTAAGTCGTAAAATGAGAATGAGAAAAGTGAACTGTAACAGGTAAAATATATTGTGTTTTACGGTGTTTGGTTGGTAAAGTGAAAGTGTAAATGAGACAGTATATTGTGTTTTACGGTGTTTGGTTGGTAATGTAAAAGTTTAAGTGGAAAAGTTGACCACAAAATTAACTGTAGTAGTGATTTAAATATTATAAGTACTATTAAATTAAATCTACTATTGAAAATTAAATTGTATTAATAAATTTGAGATAAAATATTAATAATTTTAATATTTTATTTATAACAATAATATTAATAAAATATTAGTATAATTAGTAAAATATTACTAAAATATTAACTAAATAAATAATTATAAAATTTTAAGAAAATTTAAAGAACATTAATAAAATTTTGAGAATACTAATAAAACATAAATATTAAAAAATCTTAAGAAAAATAATAAAATATAGTTATAATATTATAAAATACTTAAACATTATTATACTATTTAATTTTATTATAATATTATAGTAATATTATAAAAATATAAAAGTAACAAACTAAAATATAATTTTAATATTAATAATAAAATACTATTATAATATTATTATAATGAATTATTATTACAATATAAACATAATAAAATATTAATATAATAATAAAGTATATTATAATATTAAGAAAGTAATTATTTATATTAATAATAAATAAATTAAATATATAGTAATTTTATATTAAAGCATAATATTGTTATATTAATATATTATTAAAAATTGGTATAAATATTAATAAAATAATAAAGTGAGATTTACATGACCACAAAATTAACTGTAGCAGTTGCAAGTGGGAAAATGTGGGTGTAAAAGTGATATTTATATGACCACAAAATTAACTGTAGCAACTGCAAGTGGGAAAATGAGAGTTGCATTTTGCAAGTTGTTTTTCAGCGAAACAAATAACGAAAAATAGAAAAGAGGTTTTATGATTTACGGCTTGCGGCGAAACAAACAAGCCATACGTCTAATAAGGAAAAGATGTACATCAATTACTTCTAACAATTTTTTTGGGCATCAATCTGGATCAATGCCCTTCAAGTTTGAGAAAGAAAAGCTGCATTTATTTGGTTTTCATACTTTGCAATTGCAATACTTGGTTTCCTGATAAGCTTCTCTCGTATAGCTTTCTTGGCTAGGAAGATGGCATTTGCTTAAAAGGGTCAATGTCATGACAGCCGGTTGTAGAATTTTGTTAAATCTCTCATTGAGGCTTCCCAATGTAGAGTTGCATTGCTGGCATGGCCCCATTTTTGGTGGAAAAAGGGCCATGTGAAACACACTCAACCCCATAGTTTCTCTTAATGTAGAACATTTCTTTTGTCTCAGTGTTAGACAATCCATAGAAAGGCGTTGGCCTTTGTTTGTACCAGTTGGTTTTGGCGGTGGGGTACTTTGAAATTATCTAAGCAAGCTTTTCCAATATCAATATATTTATATGTAAGTAACGCCGGCTATATTTTGTATGACATGTCCCTGAATGATATGATATGAGCAAGGAAACATAAAATCTCCATCATTTTATTTACAACTACAAGACAGTAGCATTTTCTATAAAGAAACAAACTTATATGCCTCGTTGCTGCATGACTAGCAGCATTACTTATTATTCTGAAACCTGAACTGCTTATGCTCTGTACTCCGTCTTGCCAATCTTTAATACTAGTAGGATCTTTTTCAGATTGTTATGCTCCCACCTCTAAGTAATCACTTATGTACCCAACTTTTTTCAACTTTTTTTATCGTGCGCCTTGCTGGGGCTTCTACATCTAAACTATATCTAGTTAAGGTATCTCAACTTTGTGGGCCAAAATCTATCCCGCAATTAAATGCTTCCAGTAGGCTTCCTCTGAACTTTTCTAATTTGTACTCCCATTTTAGTAGTTCTACAAATATATTATAGTAACATCAGTTTCACCATATTCACCCTCTTTGCTCCATATTCTTTTTATTTAATGCAATACGTATATACAACTGTTCTTGGTTGCTTCCATTATCTATTTCTTTGACCGGATCGTTTGTGCATCTGTTGCATATCAGCATTGCATGTAGGTCTGTTTGACTCATCTAGCTTATTTGATCTCATTTTAAAATATTTTAATCATTTTCATCCTTTTGCTATAGAAAAATAATTATATGAAGTAATCTCTGTTAATTTCGGCTCTTTGAGCTAGTGGCACTCCATTAGTATTAAATTTCATTTATGAGCTAGTGGCACTCCACCTTTTTAGCTTACCTGTAAAAAGTTTCGTCACTTTCGGTCAACCAATGCTCAAGTTTGATTAGTGGATCTTTTAATATAATAAATAAGGCACCTCTTTGGATATATATTATTGTTTATTACTAGTTAGAGAAAAAAGCTTGTGCCTAGGCTTAGATGCAACTTGGTTCTTTTCATACCATAGAATCTTTGTCCAATTGTTTTGGTCTTCAATATAGTTTTGAAACCTCTATGTAGAACCAAGTTCCTCTGCCTCTCTTCTTTTTGATATTTTATATGTATTTATGAGAAGTCGACACATATACCACGCTACAGAGTTTTTTCTAACATCTAAGGGAAGATCTCATAAGATATTAAAATCCATCCTTTTGTTTCTAAATTTATGTGTGTGTGCTTGCAAAAGGTTACTAGCTAATCTCATTTGGGACCTTCATATCTATTGCAATTAGGTTTTACTTAAATCAGCATTGATATAACCTTGTTTTATTTCTCATGGAGTTGTTTAATAACGATTTTGATGTCTGAAAAAGGTGATTGTACTAGTGATGGCAGAGGTACCTGCTGTAGGTACTATCCCATGCAAATAGCTTTGAAACCATTTACATTATCATTTTCCAATCAAAACGGGTCAGCTGTGGAGTAGAAGGCTCCATGAAAGATTTGATGAAGTATATGACCAGTTGTCAATCTTACATTGGTGCCTACCCATGGAAATTATGGACAAAACGTGGGGCTTTATATTAATTTTAGAATGCCCGTTGGTAGGCAGGGAAAACTACACTGATCATTTCTGTAGTTTATGTTCATACAACTATGCACAGCTCTTTATAATTCTCAAACACAACCTTGTGCAGATTATTTAGATATCAATAAATTTTTTTTTTGGTAGTGGCACTCTATTTTCTGACCACCACTGCCTTAACTTCTTTTCTTTTTTCTTTCTTTATGTTCCTTTCTTTCCTACACCTGAAGTCTAAACTGCCTGATTAAGAGTGGCAAATCATCCATGTACTTGTCTAGGTGATGGTGCATTTAACCTTCAGTAAAGTGTCGACAGTAGATACGCTTTCCGCTAGTTGTCTAGGTGGTTGCCTTTTGCAACTATGTAAACACGGTTTCCGCCAGTTGATCCGGCTGGCTAGTAACAAACTAGGTTTATTTGTATGCTTTTTTGTATTTTCCCTCCCTCCGGTCTATCAGATCATTAGTTAGGTTTATTTTTATTTTGTTGTTCTTCATCATGTATAATACAGCCAAACTCTCTGTTATAATTTTGAAAGGGATGTCATGTCTCCTGACCATTCTCCTATAAATTAATCAAAGAAACCTGTAGCAAGTGGCCCAATCTTGTTTTATTGGGTTATTAGTTCTTTGTTAAAACTTTAATTACTTTAAGACTTCCGTCGGTGGAATCTGATGATCATTTTGCTCAGATTTTGATGAGTTTTTCAATTACTTATCTTCTTCTATCATTAAGCCTGTGCCATGATTTCTTATAGAATTGAGATGTTACTTCAGTTTTGCGTCTGCCTTTAGAAATGCAAATTCGTGTATTTGTCATTAAATGTCCTTTTCCTTTTGCAGGGATTACACAAATCCTTATCTGCCTGTAAACCCTTCTGCAATTGAGGGGACCTTACAGGTTGGCTCTTGATTCCAGAGTTAATCTACTTCTATATAATTTCATTATGTCTCATAGTTCTTTATGCTCTCCCAGCCTACACTGGGCCCTGATGGAAAGAAGAAGGAGCCTGAGAGTAATGTGCTTCTTGCCTCCATAGAGAATATGCAATATGCTGTAACAGTTGATGTCCTTCACACGGTAAGTTATTCTTGTTTGCTTCGTTTTGGTTTTATTCCTTGAAGTACTGCTTAACGATGATTATTATGGCACTTTAATTCCAGGTCTTTTCAGCATTTGGTACTGTCCAGAAAATTGCAATTTTTGAGAAGAATGGTGGGATGCAGGCCTTGATTCAATATCCTGGTGAGAAAGAAGTTCTCATTCATATCATATTTATCTTCTTGTTTTTGCTTATCTTTGAGGTATGTATGTGTCGATACTCAGGCTTAAAATATGGGTTTTGTTTCATTTTTTTCTTCGGCTTAGACTTGAGTCATAATTTGGTATTTATTTTCTTTGATATGTTTTTGGGCATTTTCAACCTTCTAATTGCATTGCTGTCTTTCATATTTTTGAGGTTTTTCAGATATATATATACCCTTAAATCTTTCATATGTAGAAATTTACCCATCAAATCAAGTGAATTACTAATTTACTCCTCAAATCTTTGAAATGTTGAAAATGTGCCCCCACCGTTAGTTTTTTGATGGAATATGAGTGGTATACCTGTTATACCCTTATTTTCTTATATTCATATAGAAAAAAGAAAAGAGATGAGAAGAGCAGATGCCCCTCCCCCTCAATTCTCGCCCCCCTCCCCCTTAATTCTCGCCCTCTCTCTCCTCCCGCATTTCACCCACCGCTCTCCCTCCCCCGATTCCGCCTCTCTCTCCCTCTCCCTCTTCCCCTCCCCTCCCCCTCTCTCAGCAAAATGTCTGTCTAAAAACATCTTTTTTAATTTAGTTGGTGATTGATTTTTTTCCTTTTTTCCGTTTGAAGTTTTGGTTGACAAAATGAGTAGGGGAAAGAAGAATGAGAATTAAAGTTAGGATTAGAGTGTGAATTAGGAGTATAGAGGGTAGATTAGTGATTTTTAACGTTTTAATAGCAAAAAAATATTCATAAACACTAACAGTTGGGTGGTAAACTTTTGTGGTATCAAAAATTTGAGGGGGTAAATTAGCAATTCACATTATTTGGGGGGTAAACTTCTAAATAATGAAAGATTTGGGGGTATATATATCCGAAAAACCCTATTTTTTATGGTAGATATAGACAATTATACATATAGACGCGAGTGCGCGCGTCAGCACATGTTCCTCATAATATAAAAATCCGTTATTTGAATATTCCAACAGAAGTCTCACTGTTGTATAAAATTAGATGGTGACTAGCAAACTGCCTTTGGAAATTAGACACCATTGTAGAAGTCATTGATAGGCTAAATGGTAACCCTAAACATACATCTATGTTTGATAAGAAGTAAAAGCTCTGATTTCCTCTTGATGAGGCGAAAGAAAGAAAAAAGGAACCCTCATGAATCCCAAACAATAAATCCCATGTCGTTCTCATATCACTGACGAGCCAAAACCCTTGGGGTCCCTTGTAAGGATGACTCAATTAGAGAGCTAGAGAAGAGGTGATAGGAGAGATGCAAGTTGTCTTTGCATGCAGACAAGGGAGGTTCCCAGATGATTGATATGTGAGTTCCATTGGCATCATGGTTCACAGTCGCGGTCTCGGCCACCGACTCGGCGGGCACTGAGATGGATCGGTCTCAGCGACTCGGATTGGTATTGGGCGATACGCGCAAAACGCTACATAGAAAGCTCAAAAAATTCTGAAAAAATCACGATAAATCTTAAAAAAATGTTGACATTCACATTCATGTATCACATGTCCAAAATATATCACCTAGCATACTAAACATAAAGCGAAAGTATAAATACACGCGTCTTCGGTATAAGCATATCAAAATATATGCACAATATAGTAAATTGCACAAATTACATTCATAAATACATGCTAATGTAGTTATTTTCACATTGAATTGCGATGAGGCACAAAATCATCATCATAATGCTGAGTCGACCGAGTCAACTCCGATTCTCGGCCGAGTCGGTCTCCTCTGAGTTGAGTTGATCGACTCGTGACTCGGACTCGTCTCGGAGCGAGCCGAGACGGATACGACTCGGCCGACTCGTCTCCGACTCGGCCGAGTCTTTGAACCGTGATTGGCATGCAGTATGTGTGAGACTGAGAGACAGGAGTTTTACTTGTAGATATGAGGTCGGGAGGGAGGCAGATAGAGATGCAAGTTCTATATGCATGTAGATGAAAGATAGATAAAGGAGTGCTATTTGTAGATATGTCCATTTGTGATTCACTTAGTGTTCCGGGAGAACCAGAGAGAAGGAACAGAAGCTGAGATGGCTGCCTTCTTTTTTGGCATTTTTATTGAATTAATCAGTGGATGAGATGCATTTCAGTGAAGCAGTGACACAGATTCTCTATGAATAGAAACAATTTTTTGTTAAGGTTCTTTGTATAGTAGTAGGGATCATGAACCATCTTTTTCAGTTTTTATTATGCTTTTAAGTTTTTTGAATCCATCTTTACTGCGTCGCCAACATTTATACTTATATTTATTATTATTATTATTTTTTGTTTTAGTTAACAGGGATCATTCTACATTGTAAATTACCAAATTCCAATGGTAATGAAGTCTTTAGGAGGAATATGTGAAAATCTTTATAAGGAATTAACAAAACAGCATCAGTTCAGATTCTGGATCTTTGAATTGACAGGGAGATTAAGAGAGATCAAGAATTTCCCCTAGTTCGGGAAGGAACCAAAAAGATTTTAAATGTAGCAGTTTTGATATGTGCGTAATTTTGGGATTGTCAGCCTACGTACCATACTAAAATTGTCTGCATATTGTTGACATTTAAGTTTGTCTAATCACATAGAACTAGCACTCGGGAGCATTAGAATATGTGGAATTTTTATGAAGACAAAATTTAACTTAGTTTAGATGACTCAAATTTATGTTCCTTCTGTTTGCTTTATTCAATAGCAACATATACATGGCGGCCTTTTAGAGTTAATTTTTTAGGTAAGCATGTTCTTATTTGATTTCTTTTATTAAGTGGCAGAATGTTTTTCGCCTTAATTGAGCAGCTTGAATGTCTAGACTATTTGTTTCCTGCCATAAAATATCTGAGATGTTGACTTTATTGTTCACTTTATGCGGGTGGATGAAAATTTTGTCTGCTGGTGAAAAAAAGTAATCCTTTCAGTGAGCTAATGGTTATGATCCTTTGTTATCTCCAGATGTGACAACTGCTGCAGTTGCTAAAGAAGCCCTAGAGGGACACTGCATTTATGATGGTGGCTACTGTAAGCTTCATCTGTCATACTCTCGTCATACTGATCTCAATGTAAAGGTACACATTAATTTAAGTTACCATGAAGTAAATACAAGAATTAAAAAAAAGTTTAGACTGGAGATGTTTCCATATTAAAGGGAAAAAGAACACTATTTTTTTTTTTTGCACTACTCTTCGGAAAAAGTAAATGGTTGGCCAGCCATCGTAGATTTCCTCAAAACCAATGTATGTTTCTTAACACTGTTTTCGCTTCTCATAGTAATATTTTTTTTTTTCTTTTTCATTTGATAACATGCAATGCATTTGTGTTCAGGCACATAGTGATAAGAGCAGGGACTATACGATACCTGATATTGGTCTGCTCTCGATGCCTCAAGCTCCTGGCATGCCGACTGCTGCCCCTTCTTGGCAGGGTAATCCTCAAGCTCCATCCATGTTTGCCAGTAATGTGGGTGCTCAAACCCTTCCTGATGGCCAAATGACATCTTGGGACCCAAGCATGCAAGGTGTTAGGCCTGGCTTCCCTCCAGCACCAGGCACATACCCAGGCCAAGCTTATGTGCCACCGTCGTCTATGCCTATGTACCCTACTTCTGGAGCTCCTCCCACTGCTTCAGCTGACTCTTTTCAACCTTCTTCACAGCAGATGTCTCGGTATCATCAGATTCTGCCAAATGCACGTCCTGCCGGTTCTTCACCAGTTGTAGGTCAGCCGCCAATGTATTACTAGTAGTAAGCTAAATCTCTCTATAGATTTGTTTTGATACTCAAGCTGCTTGCAGCCGGTAGAAGGAAAAAGAGGAGGGGAAAAAAGCAAAAAAAAAAAAACGGAAATGAAAAACACCTGTTAAGTCACTATCTGCCGGTCCTTTTGTTTTTGCTAGATATTAATGGTGGAATTGTGTTGCTGGTTTCTTTTATGGCTGTTTCAATGGGGCTGGCTTGAACCAGGCTGCCTTATGTCAACTTTTTCTTGAGTGTAGCTATCATCTATCTCTTGTAATGTTTTATTGTCTTCTCTTGTTTGGTTGTTTGTCAACTCAGGAAATAATTTCTTTAATTCTTGAAACTGTTGTTCACATATACCGGGTGGACTTTCCCTTTCTGCCGGGTTTTTCTCTCTTGTTTTGCAGGATTGGTGTGTATTCATGATCATGGGTCTGCATTTGTTATGTTGGTGGTTCTCATTTTCTCATGAGAACTAATGTGCAAATTGTTGTTATCACCAGGTGCGTGATGCGCATGCATTTTGCCACTGCGTTTGGAGATGCTAGTTGGCTTTGAAGTTCTTTCTTATTCCATAAAGACCGCATTCTTAGTGTATTGGAAGCCAGTAAGATGACTATTTTAGTGCATCGTATCTATGAATGACAAAAAATTTTAATTCATGAAGTTGTGGTAATTTTTTCACGATGCATTGCATGGCCCCCCCCACCCCCCCCGCCCCCCCCCACACACCAACCCACTCCCTTTTCAGTTCTTTCGTGATGTATTGCATGACCCGCTGGCAAGGTTCTTAACCAGTTACTAGCCTGCCAGACGCCCAATTGTATC
Organism: Agave tequilana; assembly: GCA_038442645.1. Lineage (NCBI taxonomy): Eukaryota > Viridiplantae > Streptophyta > Magnoliopsida > Asparagales > Asparagaceae > Agave > Agave tequilana. The sequence continues at coordinate 85,768 of JAVJIF010006684.1, read as the reverse complement.
TCTCCGACCTCACTGACTCGGACGCCGCTTGACCATCTCTATGAATCCACACAACCCAGTCCCTTCTCTCATTATCCACTTAAACAACATCCTCAAGATCACACCAAGCAATGCAACACTCATCATCACCGATCAAACAACCTCCGATCTCGATATCCAACAAAAACTATCATCTTCAAAATAGCTTCGGATCAACCTTTCCGAAGAGCACAAATCAAAGAAAGTTGCTCCGTCTGGAACAAGATGGGTGATAAAATTAATGCTTATGGTAAGAAGCTATTCAGAGCTCAATTCCCGATGAGAGCCGAAGCGTAGAGAGTTCTGAGAAGTGGACCTTGGCTGTTCAAGAATGAACTGGTTGCAATGGAGTAATGTCGTCCACGAACCCTACTGGAAAGCTACAAATTGGAATCTTGTGATTTTTGATCCAAATCCATAACATCTCATGGGATATAGACAAGGAAGAGATCATTACCGGTATTGCGAAAGGATCTAGGTCTGTTAAAACCGATCAGCTGACAGGATGCAGAGAAGTGGACAAATTTCGCCCGCATCAAGATCAACATCAATGTCACCAAGCCGTTGAAGAATCGGCTAGCTCCCCCACGATAATGCAAACCACCAGGTCCGGGTGCTTTATGAGAAGTTATCTCGATTCTGCTTGTACTGTGGAGTCAGCGAACACGAAGAATCAAGATGCAAATGACTAGCCGAAGTCGAACTTGCTTTGAAGAACCTTGAGCTGTTGGACGATGAGCGGTTGCAACTTGAATCTTTCCTTAATCACAGACTTGAAAATGGTGATTAGAGAGCTCCTCCACCCCCGCAAAGAGCAAAACAATTCCCCCCAAAAGGCCACCTCCACCTCCTGCAACTTCATCGGCAACCCCCTACCGCTGCAACACATCTTACCAACCTCCGCCGCTAGCTGTCTCTCAGCAAAACCCTAACCCTAGCCCGTCGTTTCCTTAATGGATCCTACCATAAACCCGCACATGAATCTGCCCTCTTTGGAACCCATCTCAGCCTCCTTCACCTGAATTTGAATCAACCCCTCCCTGAACCCACTTGCAGAACCCATTCTGTCATCCCCACTCACCCAATTGACGGTCCCCGAATCACACCCGCCCCCTCCCGGAACCCACCCCCCGCAAGTCCACCCTCTCCACCACCAAACAAAGCCCCTCCTCTATCAACAAACCTCGACAACAAACCATAAACCTGACTCCCCCTCCGCCAAACCGCAGAACCCCTCACTGAGACCTCTCTGTCAGCAACCCAAGTCTCCAACCTCTCCCCCAAGCTCTGGCCAAGAAAAGCTCTTCAAAGCGGCCATCAAGGAGGCCTTTGCCGAGCAGATCCCCAACATCCTCGGGCTAGACTGAATTGGCGACAATAGAGACAGTTGGAGAAGGGGAGGAAAAGGGAAAGCACATCTCAACTCTCCCCGCCTACAGTTAGACCAAAATGGAGAAGATTTTTAAAAAGCAGGCAACAGGGAGATTCCCATCAAAGTTAAAGGGCCTAAATGAGCTTCTTCCAACAAATTCAATGCTAAAAAAAAAATGGTTATCGAGGAGCTCGATGATGACAACAGGATTGGAGCCAACTCATGAAAAAAAAAACAAAAGCCTTGACTCCAGACGTGAGCTCAATCGATTGTTCTTCGGACAATAGAAAGGTGGGATCTGCGGGGTAGACCTGCCATAATAAATGAGAGTGCTTACTTGAAATCATCGGCCGGTAATCTGTAATTTGAAATCTCTCCTCCTCTTTACCTCGCCCGTCATCGCCTTCATTTCGGAAACACATTCTTCAGAGACCCAATCCACCAACATCATCAGGGGTCTCAATGCCGACAACTTATTTATTATCCCGTTCTCTGGCCTATCTTGAGGCTTTTGGCTCCTCTGGAATAATGTCCACAATCTTCAAATCACATCGTCTTCACCAAAGTTCATTGTAACAGAAATTCAATTGGCAATTGGCTTATCGGTCTGTAATCTTGTCTGCGTCTACGTAGAACCCATCTCACACAAGAGGCCAGCGTTATGGGAAAGCTTCACTAGTAAGATTTCCACCTTAAACATCTTGTTTTATGTTATAGAGATTTTAATGCAATTTCTTCTCAATTTAAAAAAAAAAATGGTGATAATCTTCTTAACTGGAATAAGATAGCGCATTTTAATAATTTTCTTAGCAACCATTGTTTGTTTGACCTAGGCTTTCATGGTGCAGTTATGGTTAAATAAATAAGTTGCAAGTACCCACATCTAAGAGAGGCTTGACAAGTCTGAGAGTGCACACTGAGCTTGCTTTTGTTGGGTGTTGGTTGCGCTGCATGCAGGTCCGCTCACAGTAAAATCCATTTGTAGTTTTCTGGTTTCTTTTAGTTTAAACCTCAACTTGGAGTTGGAACAATGTGTAACTACCAAGTTGGAACTGCATGTTGGAGCTTCAACTACTCTTGTTAGTAGTTGCATGCTGAAGAGGACATGTTAACTAGGGATGTCAAATGCCCCGGACCCGACAGGCCAAAGGGGTGGGCCGAGTCGAGCTCGCCCCGTCGGCAAAAATGTGTCGGCTCGGCCCGTCCCGTGCCTGGATTCATTTTAGGGAACCGGGTACTGCCCGCGACCCCTCCGGCCCGAACTTGTGTCGGACCCGTGCAGTGCATGCCTAATCCTATTATTTATTAAAAAAACGAAAAGTAAAAATCTTAAAATTCCTAAGTTCATGCTAATTTTTTAAAAAAATTCTAAAAAAAATCTTAAAAATCTCAAAAAAATCTAAGTGAAAAATTTGACAACAAAAATTATAAATTGTGAAATGAAAATGTAATTTTTTTATTAATAATCCAATAAAATTGATAAATGGATACAAATACAATTAAATATATATAAAAAAAATTTAAAATTTATCATTCATAAATAAAAAAATTACAAAGTCTTCATTCATCTTCTGGGGAGTTTTCGATGAGATCAATTATTTTATTTTGACTTCTCTTTTTTGCGTCCAGCCAATCCTTTTCGCATATGGTCTTCTCGATTTTATTCGACGCCAGGCGGTTCCTCGTATCAGTCAGCACTTGACCACCAGTGCTAAAAGTAGACACAGATGCTACCGTAGATGTCTGAGGGGTTAGTAAATCACGTGCCATGGTGGAAAGCACATGATAAGTTGACACTTGTGATTTTCACCATTCAAAAATATAAAAATTATCAAATTCAGAGTCTAGATCAATCTCAAGAGTTACAACACTTTGGATATAATAATGCAACTCATTTAAAGTGTTAGAGGTTCTAGATCTTTTAGATGCTGATAAAACACCTGAAAAAGAACAAACTTTTATTCCCAGATGAAGAAGAAGTTTGAGATGAAAAAGAACATTGTTTATTTGCATAGCTAGTTTCATAATAATAATACAACTGATTTATAGAAGAATCAACATCTTCCCACATTAGAGCATGATTATCATGATATTCCATTCTTTTATAAAAATTTTTAAGTAAAATTTTACATTCATGAAATTTAATCCTAGAATCAATACTAGCAGCAAAATAAAAAATATAATAAAATTTTTGAAAGTATTTATTTAATTTTTTTTCTATGAGCAATAATATCTAGAAGAAAACCATTATGTCTGCATTGAGAAAATATCTCAGTTATTTCAGTCAACTCATAAAATACTAAACTAGTTATGGGATAATAAATATCAGAAAATAAATTTGTTACTCTTTCAAATCTTTTCAAAAATTCACAAATGCATTCACAAAGTTTTCATTCATCATCGGAAATAAAATAGTTCGGCAATTCTACAAAAGAAAATTGCAAGACCCCCCTTGGAGATGCGGCGCGGCTGGGCCGGTCCAGCTTGCATATTACGTGCCCCAACGACACTTTGAGTCGTTAGGGGCAGGCGGGCTGGGCTGGGCGAGCTGCTTCACCCAAACCCAGGTCCGACCCGAGAGGAAGCTGGAGCTGGGCCGACCCTGTGCTAGTTGCTGGCCCAGCCCGACCCAGTTGACATCCCTAACGTTAGCACGAAACACATGGGTTGAAGAAGTTGTGGGCCTTTAATTTCAAGCCGGGTAGCACCCCGCCCAAAAAAAAAAAAAAAAAAAACCAACCCAAAAAAAAACGAAAAAAAATCCATCCACACACACCCGTCCATGTTATATATCCGATTAGATAGGGCAGTGTTAGGACCGAGTAATGCAATTTAATATCTACATATGTTTTCAACTCTTAATGCGCAACTGCTCAATAGCTGACTAAACAATTGGCACCTCAAAAGATATCAAGATCAGCTTGTTTTAAAATCTTTGGAATTGTTTTTCTTTAAGGACTCCCCCTTCCTTTCGCCAACATGTTATTGTCAAGCAAAACGACAATGATCACATCTAAATTATTTTGCTCTCTCGTCTCCTTTGAAATTTATGAGTCTAGCTTTTCAAATGTCATATGAATGTGCTTAATGGTTCCAGGAAATGTTTATGCTCCCATTTTTAAGTGAGAGCAAAATAAGAAGAAACATATCCTTGGACATCAAAGCAATCAATTTTCAGTTTCAGCCAGTGGATGCATATGCTTCCATTCTCTTGGTCTTTGGTTAAGATATCTTAGAAGAAGAGTGGTACAAACTCTACATTGCCTTAGTTTGACATTCTCTTCAATATTGCATAAAGATGTCTAAAGGTGGTTAGTATTTGTCCTCATGAAGACAAGTCTCCTTTCATGTAGTTTTGTCGGGGCTCCTCATAATATCTGAGGCCGTGAAAAGCCATTTCCACATTCAAGGAAATATCTCATCACCTTTCTTCAACTTGATTCGTCAATTGGATCACCTCAACTTTAGCTGATTCCGGGGGTTCTCATTTCTGAGAGAAATAAAAGAAAAAACATTATGGGTGTGAAGGCCCATAATATTGAACTCAATGATTCAATCATAGGTCTAGGGATAATAAATGTGGTCAAACAATAATCTTGTGCAAATGTAGTCATTATTGTGTATGGGGTTTGAATAAGTTTAATCCTAACACCAAAAGTTGTGTTTTCGTTTTTTGATTTGATTGAAAAGTATAGATTATTAGTCCATTTTGAGAGGAATAAGGTGAGGTGGGCTAGTAGAGGGGTCTATTTCTTGCTTTGGATGATTTACTTTCTCGTGATATATGACATCATTATGATTGAATTGATTTGTTAGTTAGAATATTTGGTTTGCATAATTGTAGGCCTGTGAACTGAGTTCTAATATCTTGATTTCAGTTTATTTCATTTCAAAGATGCATTAACCCATACACGCGCGCACAACTGACCGAAACTGTTGTTAACAGATCACATGAAATGTCATAAAATGTTTTTCATGGAGCTGAAAGGATATAAACCATTACTGATGACACAGTCAACCGAAGTGATCATAAGAGGAGGGAAAAAAAAAAATGGTATTTTGGCCTTGTTAAGACAACAAGCATAGAATTGGATTTTAGTGGCTTAATCTTTGTAATGACTGTTAAGTCCATTTCCCATAACATTTTTATCACCAGGTTCTTCCCTGCACATTAGTTCAATTTTACTTGCTTCATGTGAGTGTAACTTACCACGAGGAAGACACTTTATTCTGCATGTCCTCTGCTACTTTGAATAAGATTTATTTCCATTATAAACATGAAAAGCTTACTAAAGAAAAAGTCAGAATTCAAATGCTTAGACAGAAATTCAAATCATCGGTTGGCCATTAAGCTAAAGGTACAATTCTGAAGGACCACCAAATCTGTCGAAAATGAAGCACCAATCATACCTCTGATTTCTTGAACTCATTCTTTTCTCAACATATTGTCCATCCAAGTTATGCACAGGAACCAAATCTTGATTATTCTAGTCCAAGTTGCGTGCAAGGACTTCATCCAGAATTTGTCTCTGGAGCTCTCATAATTTATAACCCACAGCACCTTTTTAGCTTAAAGCCTTAGGCCTATCTGATCTTAATATAATGAAATTATGGTACATGCAATCTTTAAAAAAGAGCATGAGTGGTCTAAACCCCACATAGTGAGACACTAGAGGGCAAAGAACATTGCCAAATACAAAAATAAGATGCATCATAACCTTAAGGACAATATTTTGATGGGTTCAAAGCCTTGAGATTTGTTCTCAGAGCATTTTTCTCTCACTGCCATTCTCCAAATTTTGGTGAGAGCAGATCAGAAATGGGTCCAGTGCGAATCTTAGCAGATCCTACTTGATCAACATTAACCTACGTCGACCCCATGCCACTTCACCTAACCAACAACCTTACCATGGAAATATTGCGCGATGCAAAATCCTATCTTATATCGAATAAAATGCTAAACAATAACAGATATAATTCAAAATATGGATGGTCAAAACTAGATCACCACTTGAGAACCGTTTACTAATGCTTAATGCCGAGATCCATTTTAGGTAGGTTAAGCATCTGGATTCAAATAACATGGATATGGTATTTGTGTGTGTGTGTGTGTGTGTGTGTGTGTGTGTGGTGTGTGTGTAAGATAAGACACCCTTGAGCTTTAAATAACATGGATATGGTATTTGTGTGTGTGTGTGTGTGTGTGTGTGTGTGTGTGTGTAAGATAAGACACCCTTGAGCTTTTTTGCAGCCTCAATGATTCCCTTGGAAGGAGCAACCAGGGAAATTAAATAAGTATGATGATCAAGGAGTTGAGATGGATCAAATTAGATCTATAACAGATAATAAACCTTCAAACTAATTATAACCTTCACAACCTTTTTGTCATAAATTTATAAAGTGGAGTTCCTGTATCTGCAGCACCTTGTTCTGCTAAGTTAATTTCTTCATGGTACAAACAAAAGATCATGGAAAATGTATGCTAACAGGTTGTAAACTTGGTAACTTCAGTCCAATGGATTATATCTGCAATAAAACTAACATTTGCTACCTCACTTGAATACACACACAATTTCTTATAAAATATTTATTAGTACGTTACGCATTTTATACAATATTGAAATCATTTAACAGATTATATTGCCTGTATATCTAACTGATAATTAGTTTCTGGATGAGTCAATTTATTCCCCAAGGATTGGGTATGAGGTTCACCTTTGAAGTCCAGATGACAGGGTACTCGCTAGACTTTAGTTTTGACTGACCATATGGGATATCATCTCTTTGTTGAAAATTTTCCATTAGAAGCAGAGAATACGATCCTGTCCATGGTAAAAGAGAGAGGAAAAAAAAGGACCCCGATATCTGTTGCTAGCATCATGTTGAGTGACATGGATAGAGAGGAAGCAAAGGAGAATAAAAAAACTGCCACGTGCCAACCGTTGGGGCAGGAGCGTGCACAAGCCCTACATGCACAAACACATACAAAGAGAGAGTGAAACAAGGATTTACGAGGTTCGGTTGAAGACAAGATCCAATATTATAAAAATCTGATTTTTATCCCTCCAAAGTCTCAGATCCACAAGACCCAAGCTCCAATCAAGATTCACTCTATCAAATGAAGCCCAAGCGTCGCCTAAAGCTCTGATACCACTTGTTGGGGTTGAAGCACGCTAAGAACACAAACTCTAGATGCACAAGTACAAACAAAAAGAGGAAGACAAGGATTTACGAGGTTCCGCGAGATGCCTATGTCTCCGAGGCAGAAAAGAGAGAGATCTATTGATGATTTACACAAAATTACAAGAGAATTACAATTGGTTCTTCTTAAAAACTCATTCAGAAATTAATTGTACCCTAAAATGTGTTCACATCTTTTATTTATAGATAGAAGAAGAAATCTCCCAAATCAGCTCCAAGTCGGGTCCAGAAACAGCTTGACTCGATTGTCGGTCGACCGGCCGGTCGACCGATTTAAGTATGCAGTCGATCGCGACCGGTCGACCGATCCAAGTATGCAGTCGACCGCGCAAACTGCAGGACTTACTGGAAATGTCGGTCGACCAGTCGGTCAACCGACCAAATGGGTTTTCTTCCTCGTAAAACATCGGTCGACCGTTCAGTCGACCTATTTCAATTCTTGTGCATGTCGAACGACTGCATAGTCGACTGAACCTTTGACATAGATTAGAAAACTTTATCTTTTTGCCCTCTCTCTACACCAACATCATGTAATAAATTAATCGGGATATTATGAAAAGGTTGAAATAGAAACAAGAGAGGGTGGTTTGAAGGATCAAGTTGGTTATTGACAGTTAAAAAAGTTTATAAATAATTTAGAAAAGTCTCTCAATTAAAAAAGTTATAAATAATTTATAAAGGTCTCTCAAACACTTTGCTTTTAAACTTTTTAAAGTTATGAAAGAATAGTTATAAATTGAGTATTTTACTGAGACTGATGCTCAAGAGACCCAAGCCTAACTTTGGGACTCTTCGGTATTCTGTAAATGCTTTCAGCTTTTTCTTGTTCATATTGACTGATGCTGCAGAAAATTTTGTTGTCACACATGTAAAGTGAAATCTAGGAACTCTAAATTGAAAGTTACTATGGTAGAAGGCAGAAAAGTGAAATCTGGAAACTCTAATTCAGCTTCTTGGCTCCTGATTCCTGAATTTTTTTTTTTTTCCTTTTAACTTTTGCATGCATGAAGACCCCATGAAGACCTTATGTTGAAGCTACAATGTAAAATAAATGTCCCAAATTCTGTGTTAGGATTGAAAGTTGGCAAATTTGCTTAAAAACTCGTCAAATTGCAATTACTGGTGAAGAGTTGTGCGCATGAAATCTGATTGTTGGAACTAGTCAACAGAGAAAAACTTACCACTCTCATTTTCAATTTTTAGTCAAATGTTTCACACATGTATGTACTCATAAAGCTATTGTCCTTTGTCTTCACAGTTAAAATTTGAAGAGGATTGGTGGTGGGGGGGGGGGGGGGGCGCAATGGCACATGGGCAATATTTATTTGTTTCAGGACATGCAGAACAAACTTCCATAATAATGTAAGTTCAGAGCACCTTCTGCCTTCAGTTCTCTCTTCTCTCAAAGTGGAAAGCTGTTCACACCCATTCACCCATGTCTTGAGACAAGAGGGAAAGAGTGCAGGTCTGCAAGCTCAGAGACCACATTTATTCTAAGGGGTTGAGGTGAAGAGTTTGGAATGTATGTTTCTTTGTATATTGGGTCAAAACTGATCAGTATATTTCTTTCTTTACTACTCCCCAAGTCAGTTTACAACTTCTCTGTTGTATGTTGAGACTGCAAGAGAATCTTCTGATATATAATATATTAATGGAGATTTTCACTTTACTACATTCAGTATTAGTCTGGATGTGGCTTCCTAATTTTCTGATTGTTCATGCACTTGCAACCATGGTTTCAAAATATTGGTTGATCCAGATATATATTGACAGTATCAAGACAATATGGTTCATATGGACATCCGATATTTGATGATATTGATACTAAAAGTCATTACCCGATACAAATATCGATACCGAGATTTTTAAACCATGGTTGCAACTCAGATCCTACAAAGTGCAGTTACTGCTAGTCATTTTCCACAAGTCCTATGAAATTGAACAGGTAAAGTGTACCTCAGACATGGTACCTGCAATTGGAATCTCTACAGTCAACAACACACACCTTCACGTGGCTCCTATTTACTCCACAGTGAAGTTGTAGGACAACTTAGTCCTAAATGAGGAGACCCACAAAAGGGTTCCTCAAGGCTTTAAGGCACATGGCAAGATCCTGGGTCCCTGCATGTGCCCCTTGTACTTTACCTCTCACATTGTTCTTTAACTGTTGATCTCTTGGCTGCAGGGTAACCCTCTCAATGCAAATTGCTGGCCCTCATTGTCTTTGGGGTACTCTTCCCCTCCTGAACTCCCCAAGTGTCAAGTTTGCTGCAAGTTTGCTGAAACAAACTCCCTTGGCTCCACTTACAAAGGAATCAAACCCTCTATTTAATCTCCCCACCTCTCTCCCCTCACTCACTCAAAGCTTCTTCTCCTTCTTCTCCTTCTTTCTTCTCTTCCTCTGCTTTGCTCATGGCTTATCTTGTTCTTTTGTTTGTGGGTATCCTCCCATTGCTCCCCCCAGCGCTTGGCTATGGAGAAGGGTGGACCAATGCCCATGCCACCTTCTATGGGGGTGGTGATGCCTCTGGCACAATGGGTATGTTTGTTTCTCTTCAACTTTCAATGTTTCAATGTTTTTTGAACTAACTGTGTGTGGGTGTGTGTAGGTGGGGCTTGTGGGTATGGTAATTTGTACAGCCAAGGGTATGGGACAAACACAGCAGCACTGAGCACTGCTCTGTTCAACAATGGGCTGAGCTGTGGGTCTTGCTATGAGCTGAGGTGCGTGGATGACCCCAGGTGGTGCCTTCCAGGATCTATTGTCATCACTGCAACCAATTTCTGCCCGCCGAACGAAGCGCTGCCGAACAATGCCGGGGGGTGGTGCAACCCCCGCTCGAGCATTTCGATCTCTCACAGCCTGTCTTTGAACAAATTGCAAAGTACAGTTCTGGGATTGTCCCTGTTTCTTACAGAAGGTAACACCTCTTTTTTTTTGGTTCTCTGTTTATTTCTCTTTATTTTTGTAATTAGTTTAGGCTCCCTTTTTTTCTCTCTGATGAAAAAAAATAGATGTAGTTTTTTTATTTCATAATAATTCACTGTTTTTTTTTACTGTTACGAAGGAAGTTTTGAAGGATTTTTTACCATTAGCGTATTAAACTTTGACTAGAAAGTTTTGATTTTTCTTTTTTTTTTCCCCTTCTTTTTGGAGGGTTTATCCTTGGTGGTTGCATGAACCTATTGTTTGCCTAGTTTTGTAGGAATCATGTAAACTGAACTCTTGCCTTTGACTAGTAATCTTCTTTTTTCTAGAGAAAACCTTTGGTGCAAAACTTAAAGAGGCAGTTGACCTCTAGCTGTAAATTAGGTCAATTCTTCCATTGACCTTGTTTGATGGTTAAAAAAAAGTTTAGATTATAATAATCATAACATGTATTCCAGCCAAATTTAATGACATCTAACTCAAAACTCTAGGACATGTGGGGGCCCGACAACAAGTCATGCACCTGAGTTAGATTTGAGTTATAAAACCTCAGTTAAAAAAATATTAATACTTTATGTAGATCCCTTCAAGTTTAGCTTGATTTGGATGAACTACGTAAGTCTTTTTCTATGTTCGCTTGCATTTTACAATTTCGATTAAATTCTATATTTGTTTCCTACAGGGTCCCTTGTAGGAAGAGAGGTGGGATCCGGTTCACCATCAACGGCCACTCCTACTTCAACCTGGTCCTCATCACCAACGTCGGCGGCGCCGGCGACGTGCACGCCGTCTCGATCAAGGGGTCGAGGACCGGGTGGGAGCCCATGTCCCGGAACTGGGGCCAGAACTGGCAGAGCAACTCGTACCTCAACGGCCAGGCCCTCTCCTTCAAGGTCACCACCAGTGACGGCCGCAGCACCGTCGCCTACAATGTGGCTCCTTCTTCATGGTCCTTTGGCCAGACTTTTGCTGGTGGCCAATTCCTCTGATGAAAGAAACTAGTAACTAGTATTTGTATGCGTACATGTAGGGGTGCATACAAGTAATTGGTGGGTCTCGAGATGAGGAGGGCTCATTTTAAGTTGGCCCAAAAGACTATAGGTGAATATGGATGATGTCCAATTGTGAGTTCTTATTTTAAGGACTCATTTGAGAGGAGAAGAAAAGGTCGTGTGTTTGTGCTCTCTCTCTCTCTCTCTCTCTCTCTCTCTCTCCTCTCTCTCTCTAATTGGGCAAGAAGATGTTGGCTGAGGTGGTGAGGGATTAACCACCCGCAAACTAGTATATTAGCTGGTTTGTGCTAATTTTGATGTATGTTGTGTTTGTGAGTAAAGTTTGTACCTTTGAAGTTTCCTAGTAATGAGAAGCAAAGCTTTTAATGAGTGTTGTTTCATTACCTTTCTTAATTGCATTGGTCATTGAAGTTCATCAAGATGATCCAGATCCCTAGGTATTGAAAAGATCATGATACTTAATTGTAATAAAAAAATATATGTTGGTTTAAAAAAAAAAACCTTGAAAGTTCGTAATAATTTTTGATAATGTAGCCAAGAAAAACATGGAACTTATCAAATAATTTGAGTACCAGCATCTTGGAAGGAAACAAAAAAGGGTCTTTGTAAATTAACAGAAAATTTGCAAAAACGTCATTAAAGCCCATCTTAAGGCGCGAGAAATCAAATGAGTACTTAAAGAAATATTTAAAGTATTTTCCTGTGGATATCATGAAAAGGGTTCTTGCAGATAAATTTCTAGCTCCATCGTCAGTGGAGACTGCTTTGATTCTAAACAGGAAGGGAGTGGGTAAAAAAATAATTAATTAGGCAGTTGAATTATCTTTAAAAGCATCTTCAAATGATTATTTATCTTCCCTTCTTCCTCATTTTAAAGAGTAAAATTAATAAATTAAGCTTCAGTGTTACTATCCATATGACTCTTTAATTTTAAAAGCAAGCTTAAGCTCTCCGAACTGTAGAGAGTCAGACACTCTCTAAACTATATTTATTATTATTTTAACCTATTATAGATTACTTTGAAATAATAAAAAAACTCTTTGATCAAATTAAATATAAAAAATAATAAAATATTTAAAATAACTAAATTAAAGAGCTCGCTTGGAGCAAAATAAGCTCTCAAAATAAGCGCCCTCTCTAAAATAACTCAAATTTAAAGAGTCTCCTATGAAGTTGCTCTGATAAATGTGCCAAGCCAGCAGATGGGACAGGTATGGTATGTTGTTGAGGCTGCTGCAATGCAACAACCGCGGTGGAGTAAATGCTTTTAATGAACTCTTTCCTCTGAGTAAATGCTTTGTTCAATACCTGCAAAAAGAACTCCAATGATTAAACTCTAATAGAGCTTGTAAGTAATGTGATTATGCAAAATAGAAGCTATGGGTTGTTGAAAATTGAAATGGGCAGCACAGGCAATTTAATACCAGAGAGAGAGAGAGAGAGAGAGAGAGAGAGAGAGAGCAGTGGTCTATATTTATGCTGTTAGAGTTATTATTGCAACAACAATTTTGCCAGAGGAGCAGATGTTTTAAATGTGATGATCCTCACAGTACTTTGCACTGCATTTAAGTACTGAATGCAAGAGTTCATACCTGTGCTTCTGTTGTTTCTCTTGGTCTCTATAGTCAAATATTTGAATTCCATAAGCATGAGTATGTGAGTGTGATAGATAGAATAACAACTCTCTGGGTTCAATGTCACAGTCTTTTTCTCCATTCTGGTTGGGAACTAGTACTACTAATAAGAAGAGTCCATTCCGGTAGATTTGCTGCCAAGAAAGGCTTCAAGAGAGCTTTGACTACTTTTTTCACAATTAGCTGTTGAATATAAACCCTTGAGCATGGTATCAAATTTCTAGTCAATGTAACTGCTATAATGTCTCACTCTATGATTTAGCAATGCATGATTTTGGATTATCTCTGCTACGTGCTTTCGAATGATTCACTTTTTAAATCACAATTGTTCAATCATTTGATGAGTATGTTGAGAAAATCAGCAGTTTTTCGGTCTATGTTAGAACAACAAATAAACTAACAAATTAAACAAGCATAATACACTATTGTTTTATGTGGAAAACTCTTTCAAAAAAAATCATAGGACAAATCCGAGCAATTTCACTATTCCAATCAATGGTACAGTCTTCCGAGTCTAGTCTGGGGTCGTTGTTTGGAGTGAGGGGGGAGCCCTCCCCCTGTACCCGCCATTCCTTCAGGATCTCCAGCTGATGCTCAGCGAGAAACGGGTCCGGATCCGCTCCTAAAACCCGCATCCTGATAGCTATATAACTCCCAGGGCCCCACCACGCGAGAGAGAGAGAGCAAATATTTTAACCCACAAAAAAGAAGCAGATCTTTTTCCCCAACGGGTGAAGATTTTAATCTTTTTCTCTTACTTTTTCATTTTTTACTCCTTTAATTTGTTTGTAATTCTTCATCTTTGAACTTCTTTCCTCGCTTATTGTGGAGATCAAGGTATTATGCTCTTTAAACTGCGATCAAGTTTATGTCTTCTCCCTAGTTTAAGCTCTTGAGCTTTGATTGCTCATGCCCATTTAGTAATTGACATAAAAAGTTTTTTTTTTTCGCATGTAAAGTAGCAGTAGAATTTGTTTTTCATAGTTTTTAAAGTCTGTTTCATTTGATAAAATGGGATGCCTGTAAAGTGTTTGATGATTTGGTTGCATGGTAAATAAATCGTAAACCTTTTAAATGAGTTTACTTTAATGAAATTATCATACCTGTAGTTTGTTGTGGGATTTGATTCGGAACTATGTAGTGTGCGGCTCCATTTTATAGTAATTTTGATTTGTGTTGAATTCTGTGAAATTTGGTTGAGCAAATAGTTCGTTTGTGCCATTGCCCATAATCAACAATTTTAAGCTCTTGCGACTAGCTTTGGACCTTCTTTCCGACTTTCCCTAGCATAGAAACTTGCATTCTTTTATTTCTTACACCCATGATGTGGAGTTATAGATTCTTCCTTGCCTTTGAAATGCAGGATATGATAATTATCTTATGCAGTAACCCTTTCCTTTCAGAGGAACTATTGATAAAAATCTACATTTCTCAAAGTATTTCTTAACTTCTATCTTAGAATTTAAGCCTATTGCTTCGGGTTTGCACCAGGACAATAACGTTTTGTTTTGGAACTATATCCCGGCTCCCACTTTACCCTCTTCCTGAGGCTTATCAATCTGATTTTCATGATTGCTTGAGGGTACAAACTGGCTCCAAAGGAAATAAAATAACTACTAATCTCAATGCTGTAGATTTGTCGCTATGGTCATTAATGATTATCTCCCAATTAGGGCAGCTAAATGGAGAATTCTAATGAATTGTGGATAAGTAATTTATTTCTTAAAGTCCTTCATTTTTTTTATTATGTCCTGAGGTATGCATGCATTTTTCTCTTTATGCATTCTTGACAAGGTGCATGGTTAGACTTTCTGAGCTTTTGACTAAGGCTTTGCTTTGAAAGAAAAACATTGTAGAGTTGTTGCATCTGGGCTAAGAGTTGCTACTGCTACAAATGTTTGCCTTGACTTGGTTGATCTAACTTTCAGTTGACTGCTCTATTTCATCTACTAAGTTCTTATTATGCTTTTGTAGAAATATGAGTAAAGAAAAAGAAAAAGAAGCTAAAGCCTGTGACAAGCGTCATTCTCCACGTTTGAACCAAAGGATTCTTTCATCAATGTTGAGGAGATCAGTAGCTGCTCATCCTTGGCATGATCTTGAGATAGGTGCTGCACCAATAAATTTCAAATTACTTATTGTTGGGGTATTATCATCTTTAAACAATCTGCTGAAAAATTCTTAACATATAACTTCTCTTGCAGGTCCAGATGCTCCTGCAATTTTCAATGTTGTAAGTATTTTTTTGGTAAACAAAAATGAATTTCATGTCATGTAGTTTTAGGCAGAACAACATTACGGTGAATTCAAATTCAAATTCAATGTTCATACCCAGGATAGAACATGAAAAGTTGGATTCTTAATATCAGAGAAATAATTCTTAAGGGTTTTTCTAATATCAGTCACTCAAGTTAGATGCTTTTGTATTAATCGCTCAAATTTGGTCTTTTAAATTAGTTCCTCACATCATTTAAGTGGCATCAAATTAGTCCCTCTAGCAATATTGGAACACTAACAGTCAGAATATTCCATTTATTGCATTTGGCAGGCATTAGATTAAACTGAAGAGTATGCAATAGAGTATTTTAAGTTTTTAAGTTAAAATGATGTCTACAGTTTCTTGCTATTAAGGAGGATAGAGTTTGCATCATTTTTCTGGGAACTTCTTTAAAGTTATTTTTTTTGTGTGTGGTTTAGTATTGCTTCAAGGGCACCCTCAACCTAACTCTACTTCACTTGGATGAAATAATATGCATGACTTGTTGAAAGTCAGTTAAACTTGATGGCCTTTTAAAGAGAAAATAAGTGCAAACTCAGAAAGTGGCAAATTGCTTTTGGATGCTATTCCACTTGAACTAGGCCATTCATGGGACTATCTACACGCTTGCATTCTTATTTTCATTATTAACCCTTCTATAGGCTATATATGGGAAGAATCAGGTAAAACACTTGTGCATTGCTATATATGGAAGAATCAGGCTATATACTCAACTTGATTCCATCTCTAGCACACAGGAGACTTGAACTTTTAGATCATTCTCAAAAAAATCGGTCAGAAACTATTAGGTGGGAAACTTGTCTCCTGAGTCTTTCTCCCCTTTCTTTTGAACTCCATTGATAAGGTGGCTGCTTTTATCTTTAACATTTAATTGTTTTATTCACTGTAACTCTCTTTGCTTTAGTTTTCTCTCAAAACCTCTCATAAATTATATAGTTTGCATCTCTCTCTCTCTCCTCTCTCTCTCTCTCTCTCTCTCTCTCTCTCTGTCCCGGTGTAGGTCGTGGAAATAACAAAAGGGAGTAAAGTTAAGTACAAACTTGACAAGAAAACGGGACTGATTAAGGTGTGAAATAATTCTGCAGTGACCTGATTTCTTCATATTTAAGACAGTACAGCTGTATTAACGTTGTGATGCTATCAAAATAAAAAATATTCTCTGCTTTACAAGGGATAGAGGTTTCACGTTATTGCTTTTCTCTCGATCATTATTTTATTTATTATTAAACTTAGTGTTTTACACTTGTTTGTAGGTTGATCGGGTTTTATATTCATCTGTGGTATATCCTCATAATTATGGTTTCATTCCTCGTACACTTTGCGAAGACAATGACCCCATAGATGTTTTAGTTCTCATGCAGGTAGCTAGAGTCTCATCCGTCTTTCATTCAAAAATTGAGATTTCAATCACATGCCTTCTTTACATAGATTGTGTACCTTCTTGCTATTTCCTCCAAACCCCCATTGTCTGTTATGTTTTTTGTTAGATTCTAGTCGATGTTAACAGCAATTTGATAATTGAGACACTTGTATTAATTAGTCTCATTAATTTCTAAATCCTACTGAAACAGAAACCTGTTCTTCCCGGCTGCTTCCTTCGAGCCAGGACCATTGGGCTTATGCCTATGATTGATCAGGTATTGCCTTTCTTATAATAAATTCATGAAAATACTTGAAGGTGGCTATCAAAGTGTGTGTATGTGTAGCACCCCGTTCCCGGGATACGTACCCAGATATGTGTCCTAATTTTTTTGACCGTATTGTTTTAATTTTCTTCCAGTATTTGTTTTTAAGTTGTGATTGCTTATGTTATTTGGTATCGGATCTAGATTCTCAGTCTTAGAGTCAGCCCTGTCCTGGACCGGGAACTCGATACCGGCATACCGCTCGATTTCACCTTTCTGGTGGTCCGATTTGACCGATTTTAGTTTCAAATATTGTTTTCCAATATTTTAGATTTTTCATGATTTTCTAGAATTTTTCAGAATTATTTTGCAAAATCTCCAAAACGGTGTCGGTCGGCATCGCTGACTGATTCCCGGATTTTTAGTTTTCAAAAGGAGTTGAATTTTCAGAAACATTTTTCATATTACTTCTTAGAATTTCATTTTCTATCTAAATACATTTTTTGAGATTTTTTTAAATTTATCAAATTTGAGTGATTCTGGTGTCGATCAGTATCGCTGGAAGATTTCAAGATTTTAATTTGAAAACTAGATTGAATTTCTCGAATCCGATTTCATCAGGCATCATAAAATAATATTTTCTATTTTTAAGAATTTTCGGAACATTTCTGAAACAGTCAAATTTTACCCTATTTAAATAATAATATATTTTCTTTCTTTTTTTCTTGCTTTTTTCCTTCTCCACTACTCTACTTTATACTCCCATGTTATCCTATTAATTTAGTTACTTAACAATATATTTATTCACTAACTTTCCTATTTTTTCTTTTCCTTTCCTTTCTTTTCCTTTCCTTCTTTTTCTTCTTTTCTTGTTCTCTTTCTTTCTCCCCTTACCTACTCCCATCTCCCCCATTTCCTGCCAACATCTGGCAGCCAGCAGCAACACCATCATGGCTGCAACAGCAGCCCATTCCCCCCACTCCTCCCATACCTTCCCTCCCTCTCCCTCTTTCTATATATTTTCCCTTTTTTTCTTTCCTTTCCACTTTCTCCATCTCTCCCCACCAACTCCCCTCACAACTACCGCCGCCTCCACCACCAGGGCCGCTGGCGCTGCCGCCCCTAGCCGCCGGCGCCACCCCTAACACCCCACTTCCCTTCCCTACTTCCATCATCTCCAAACTTCATCCCCTTTTCTCCAATTTCTCCAAAATCCAACACTCTATCTTCTTCTTCTTCTCCAAAATTCACACCGATTCCACCAAATCCTCCACTTTCACCACCATCTCCTCCTCCTCATCCAACTCCCCAACACCACCATCAAACACCACCAACAACCACAACCACCATCTTCAACATTTCCACCACAAACAACAACAAACAATATACCTTCACCATCACCCCCACGCCACCTCCTCCACCCTAGGGGCGCCGCCCCCCTCCTCGCCGGCCGCCCCTATGGTGGCGGCGGTGGCGGCCAGGCCGTCGGCCACCACCTCCTCCCCCCTTCTTTCTTTTCTTTCTTTCTTTCCTTCCTTTTCCTTCTCTGTTTTCATTCCTTTTTTGTCCTTTTCCAGCATACCCCCTTCTTTCTTTCTTTATTCTTCTTTCTTTTCTTTTCACTTTTCTTTTTTCTCTTTTAAACATTTCAAACAAACACTTTCTCTCTCTTGCTCTCTCTCTTGTAGCCTCTCTCTAACTAATCCTCTCTCTCCACCCTTATTCTCTCTAATATATATATATATATATATATATATATATATATATATATATATATATATATATATATTATATGAATTTTTTATAGAGTTGGTAGCTTGTTCGTAAGTTTTCACAGATTTCTCAGATATTAACTCGGTATTACGTTCAAATTTTAGGCGAGTATATTTCTTGTGTTGCTTCATGCTTTATTACCTTCGTTACATGCCTAATAATTATTATCCTGTTTTTTAATTCATGATGTCTCGTTATGCGAGTACGGTTTCTCTTGAACAAGCATCTATTTTATTATGGGCAGTAGTACTTTTCTTTATGTTGCTTCATGTCTTGTTAATGCTACTCTAGCTTTTATTACCTGATATATATTGTTGTGACTCTTACCGACATATTAATTATCTGACACTGGCATGTTTACACTTGACACCGGTACTTGACATGTTATTACTTACCTGACACTTAATATTTGACACTGGTATTTGACATGTTATACTTGACACCTGACTTTGACACTTGATATCTGACACCGGTACTTGACATGTTATCACTTGACACCCCATACCTGACACTTGACATGTGACACCGGCACTTGACATGTTATACTTGACACCTGATACCTGACACTTGATATCTGACACCAGTACTTGACATGTTATTACTTGACACCTGATACCTGACACCTGATATATGATACTTGACAATTGACATGTTATCACTTACTTGACACGCTTTCACATGGTACTACTACACTTGACCTGATGTTGTGACACCTGACTGGATACTGTTATACCAGACACATGTATTGCATATTCATGATTATCACTTTTACAGAGACTTGTCATGATTATTTTACTGTTAACAGACCTCTGGTACTCCTGAACTCCTGTGCTCCTGAACTCTTGTATTCCTGAACCCCTGTAACAATGAGATTCCTGATATTATACTCTGATATTGTACTCTTGTTGACCCCGTAATGGATAATCATGGATGTTGGATTATTGTATTCACTGTGGACATTATCACTGGATAACTTATATAATAAAGTACTCAACTTATACTGGGGTGGAGGAAATTGATGGATACCGGTATGATGTCTTATTTATAATGGTGATATTTCTGAAGTGTCATGTGAGGTGCGTAATGATAAGTCCCCAGAAGCAGTAGCCTGATATCTGAAGTGTCGTGTGGGGCGTGTAATGATAAGTCCCCAGAAGCAGTAGCCTGTTGTAACGCCCCGATCCCAAGGATACGGAGACGTTATGGCGACGTACATACGCAAGGTGAAAACAGCCTCACGCGTACGTTAAGCCTCAGTACAGTACAATACCTCCATATAGATCTGAGGTCCAGCATGAAAGCAGTACAAGAATACCTGCAGAAAGAGGTCAGCGATCATAACAGATATGAAAAATAGGATAAATAAGATAACAGAAATAAAGCACTAAAATACCTATGAATAGTCCTGATGCGGAATCTCCCATGTGACTCCAAGGCACTCTCTGAAGCTATGGTAACTCGGATCTCCAATCTGGGCATGCAAACCCAGGGTCGTCAGAAAGCGACCTAGTGAGTGGTAAAACTGAAGGAGGCAATGCACACTAATAATAGATAATACATGCTGTTGTAATAGTGATACCATATAATAAGGATATATATAAACAGTAGAAAGAGTTAAACATGGAAGCAGTGCAAAGATATAAACAGGTCAACTTTTAATATCATCACTACCTAGCCGGTTATTATCAGGTCATATCTATAGTCGTGTCCAGTTATGTAATAACTAATGTTGTCTAGTGGTGACGTACTAGACATGAACATGATAGTTGTGACGTGATAGAGGTGAACATGCAGATGAGCATATGTCTGCAACAATAAAATATATGCAATGCAGAACATGCATAGTATGCCACTTCATACAGTGTAACATATACCAGGTAATGTAGCAAAGTATACATGTGCATGAGTAGTAGGGCACTAAAGAAAGTGTAACAGGAAACAGGAACAATAGCAATGTATACATGTCACATGATAGCAGATAAATGATCAGGAACAGTAACAAGTACAACTAAACATGTAGCGGGCAGGTCATGTCAAAGTCATGTCATTTATACAATAGTAGCAATCAGTACCACATGATATTTTAATCAATCTCTTCCAGTGTCCCATACCACTGGCAGTTCATACTGGAGCCCGCACTCCAGTCGAACCCATCCGGACATGGCCTACGGGTACCATTATCCAGACGAGAGAGTGACCAAATAACAAGTGTTCCCAACTTCACTATTGTGTATACTGTTTTATTATGTTAATTGGAAACCCATGGTCGAGGAGTTCTTATCGGGTGGATGTATCCCGTGCATACCCGGGATCACGGCCTTAAACGGACCCCTGGCTGCTAAGACCAGGGCCCTCCGCTAGGAGGGGAGCACGAATCAAGTAACGAGAGCTCATGGAGCTAGTGGTAGGCAGCACTACCGTCCCCTGCAGTGGGAAAACAATATGGATCCAGTACATCACCGATAAGATCTAATCAACCGTTAAGTCTCCCCCATACCAAGTTATCATTATGATCTGATATGTCAAGTATACAATGTAACACGATACATGATATGGGCAACATGATAACTGGACCAGAGCTCTGTTGATAGCATAGAACAATATAACGGGAATCGGGAACAATATATCAGGAACAATATAACGGGAACAATATAACGGGAAACGGGATCAATAGATGTGGAAGTCCACATATAGCATATCAACAGCTCTCAAGTCCAGTATCGGGAATATCCATATCAATAACAGGAAACAATCACATAACATGAATACGGTAACATGGAACAATAGTACATGTACTATGAATAGGGATCCATAGAGAAAGCATACATGCAAGTGCAACAGTGATATGCAGAGAATCTATATAATGATGATCACAATATATGTGATGACGATAGTCTGTGAAATAGTGCATATGAGTAACTGATGTGACGTGTCATAGTATCGGTGCAACATGTATAAGTAATACCTATGGGTAGTGTCTAATATCATGTACAGTGAACTATCGGAACTATCGTATCAGTGTAAGGATGATAACAATAATATGACATACGGTACTTATCCTTGTACTAGTGGAACATAAATGTGTGGCCATAATCCATGTAACAGTACATGTAATAATGGTAGTCGTGTATCATATAATATCATGTCCTGTGAATTATAGTAACAGTATCTAGCATGCATGTCTAGTGACAGTGTTGTGTCATAGCGTATCTGTGAAACCGTATGCAGGTAACGTTACTGTGATACGATATATGACATGATAGTATTCAAACATATGGTGATATAGTGTGCCGGATGTCAGTGATCCATGAACATAACCTAATAGGTATCCAGTGTTACACTCTACGTCTATTACGTATCCGACCGACATATTTAAGTACAGTGTTTATTACAATGTTTTAATATGGTGTACCAATTAGGATTTACCGGTAATTAATAAAGCAATCAAGTTCAATTAATAGACTAAAAAGATAATTTATAAATTAAAAACACTCACTAACTAGCCATAGGATGGTAGCTCTCTTCCCACGATCGCAACGGATCCAGAATCGCCCGAATCGGAGTCCGGATGCTCCAGATATCGCCCAAATACTAAATCATAACAAACAGGGTTAAATATGTAAATAAACATATTAAATGCAAATACTGGAATATATAGGGGGTTTCTGTAAATTTACCTTAGACGGGTTCGGGTCGCCTGCGGGTCGGGTTTGGATCCAATACCCAAACCCACAACTTATCTTAATGGGTTACGGGTCAACGGGGTTTATGGGTTGGGGTGATATTCAAACCCAACTCCCTTATGGGTTATTGGGTTCGGGTTACACCCGAACCCAATTACTCAACAACAAAAACAACAGCAGCAGCAGCGCTGCTAATGCGCCCCCTTGGCCGGCCACTGGCCGGGCCGGCCAGGCTGTGTGGGAGAGGCCCGCCGGCGGCGGTCCCGGCCGCCGGCGGTGAGGCCGACCGGTGAAGAGAGGAGAGGAGAGAGAGAGTGAGATGGAGAGAAACAGAGAAAGGGGAGGAAGAAACAGAGTAGAGAAAAAGAAAGAAAAGAAGAAGAAAAAGAAGAAGAAGAAGAAGAGGAAAGAGGAGAGGGGTGGCCGGCTTGGGCGGCGCGGTCGGGGACGCGGCCCGGGGGGGCGGCGGCGGCGGCGGCGACGGCGAACTCTGGCGACGGGTCGGTTGCTCCCCATGTTGGGTTGCACAGAGAGATGAAGAGAGGTTAGAGAGAGAGAGGGAGATTAGTGATTGTAATTAGAGAGAGTGAGGAGAGAGAGAGAGGAGGAGAGAGTGGGATTTTATTGGGAGAGAGAGAGAGGCGGTTTGGGCTACACAGTATGGCGGTGGCGGAGCTCTCCAGAGAAATGGAGAAGAAAGGAGAAGAAAAGAAAGAAAAGAAAGATAAAAAAATATTTAATTATTATTATATTAGCCCCATATTTGACCAGACCCGAACAGTGCCCAAAAATTACAGAAAATAGGAAATATTATGCTGAGATGTAATATGAAAACGGTTTATCGAAACTCAATCCGGTTTGCCAATTAAAAATCCCGGAGTGTCTTGCCGATACGGGCGACACCGGTTTGGCCGGATTTTCGATAAAATCAGGAAAATCCCCAAAAATACCCTAACGTAGAGAACACAATTCTAAGGCATACGGTGAAGGCCGATTCTCAAAATTCTACTCCGTTTGTGAAATAAAAATCGGAAGGCTGGTTATCGGTATCGGTCGACACCGACAACGGAAATTCTCCAAAATAATCCAGAAAATTTCCAGAAAATCTTGAAAAATCTACAATATTAGGAAATAATTTTTGAAACTGAAGTTGGCTCAATCGGACTACTACGGAGGTCAAATCAATTTTGTACGTCGTATCGCGTACCGATACTGTGATACGTACACCGGGGATCAGGGGGTTACATTTCTCCCCACCTTACAAAAATTGCGTCCTCGCAATTTCAATCAGGTGTGAGAACAAGATTTCCAACCCCAAAGCCGAAATGTTACGGGTCCACGACACTTTCGCTGCGCACTCTGATATTTATAAGGAACTCGGGATGGAGAAGTATGGTAATGAACTAATCCTAACGGATGGAAAGCGAGACGAGCGCAAGAAAAGTAAGAAGGAAATCAGATGCTCTGGGTGACAACTGAAAGGAAAGAAGGAATAAAACAGAGTCAAGGAATGAATTGTCAAGGTCATGGCATTCTTGTACTCGTTGCTGGAACCCCAAATTCAGATACAGACAAGTTAATCTGTACCTGATTGTACTGTTGGTAAGAGCCCAAGGATTGACCCAGGTGGTTACCCACACCAGGTGTGAACCTAAGCTCTGATACCACTATGTAACGCCCCGATCCCAAGGATACGAGACGTTATGGCGACGTACATACGCAAGGTGAAAACAGCCTCACGCGTACGTTAAGCCTCAGTACAGTACAATACCTCCATATAGATCTGAGGTCCAGCATGAAAGCAGTACAAGAATACCTGCAGAAAGAGGTCAGCGATCATAACAGATATGAAAAATAGGATAAATAAGATAACAGAAATAAAGCACTAAAATACCTATGAATAGTCCTGATGCGGAATCTCCCATGTGACTCCAAGGCACTCTCTGAAGCTATGGTAACTCGGATCTCCAATCTGGGCATGCAAACCCAGGGTCGTCAGAAAGCGACCTAATGAGTGGTAAAACTGAAGGAGGCAATGCACACTAATAATAGATAATAAATGCTGTTGTAATAGTGATACCATATAATAAGGATATATATAAACAGTAGAAAGAGTTAAACATGGAAGCAGTGCAAAGATATAAACAGGTCAACTTTTAATATCATCACTACCTAGCCGGTTATTATCAGGTCATATCTATAGTCGTGTCCAGTTTATGTAATAACTAATGTTGTCTAGTGGTGACGTACTAGACATGAACATGATAGTTGTGACGTGATAGAGGTGAACATGCAGATGAGCATATGTCTGCAACAATAAAATATATGCAATGCAGAACATGCATAGTATGCCACTTCATACAGTGTAACATATACCAGGTAATGTAGCAAAGTATACATGTGCATGAGTAGTAGGGCACTAAAGAAAGTGTAACAGGAAACAGGAACAATAGCAATGTATACATGTCACATGATAGCAGATAAATGATCAGGAACAGTAACAAGTACAACTAAACATGTAGCGGGCAGGTCATGTCAAAGTCATGTCATTTATACAATAGTAGCAATCAGTACCACATGATATTTTAATCAATCTCTTCCAGTGTCCCATACCACTGGCAGTTCATACTGGAGCCCGCACTCCAGTCGAACCCATCCGGACATGGCCTACGGGTACCATTATCCAGACGAGAGAGTGACCAAATAACAAGTGTTCCTAACTTCACTATTGTGTATATTGTTTTATTATGTTAATTGGAAACCCATGGTCGAGGAGTTCTTATCGGGTGGATGTATCCCGTGCATACCCGGGATCACGGCCTTAAACGGACCCCTGGCTGCTAAGACCAGGACCCTCCGCTAGGAGGGGAGCACGAATCAAGTAACGAGAGCTCATGGAGCTAGTGGTAGGCAGCACTACCGTCCCCTGCAGTGGGAAAACAATATGGATCCAGTACATCACCCGATAAGATCTAATCAACCGTTAAGTCTCCCCCATACCCAAGTTATCATTATGATCTGATATGTCAAGTATACAATGTAACACGATACATGATATGGGTAACATGATAACTGGACCAGAGCTCTGTTGATAGCATAGAACAATATAACGGGAATCGGGAACAATATATCAGGAACAATATAACGGGAACAATATAACGGGAAACGGGATCAATAGATGTGGAAGTCCACATATAGCATATCAACAGCTCTCAAGTCCAGTATCGGGAATATCCATATCAATAACAGGAAACAATCACATAACATGAATACGGTAACATGGAACAATAGTACATGTACTATGAACAGGGATCCATAGAGAAAGCATACATGCAAGTGCAACAGTGATATGCAGAGAATCTATATAATGATGATCACAATATATGTGATGACGGTAGTCTGTGAAATAGTGCATATGAGTAACTGATGTGACGTGTCATAGTATCGGTGCAACATGTATAAGTAATACCTATGGGTAGTGTCTAATATCATGTACAGTGAACTATCGGAACTATCGTATCAGTGTAAGGATGATAACAATAATATGACATACGGTACTTATCCTTGTACTAGTGGAACATAAATGTGTGGCCATAATCCATGTAACAGTACATGTAATAATGGTAGTCCGTGTATCATATAATATCATGTCCTGTGAATTATAGCAACAGTATCTAGCATGCATGTCTAGTGACAGTGTTGTGTCATAGCGTATCTGTGAAACCGTATGCAGGTAACGTTATTGTGATACGATATATGACATGATAGTATTCAAACATATGGTGATATAGTGTGCCGGATGTCAGTGATCCATGAACATAACCTAATAGGTATCCAGTGTTACACTCTACGTCTATTACGTATCCGACCGACATATTTAAGTACAGTGTTTATTACAATGTTTTAATATGGTGTACCAATTAGGATTTACCGGTAATTAATAAAGCAATCAAGTTCAATTAATAGACTAAAAAGATAATTTATAAATTAAAAACACTCACTAACTAGCCATAGGATGGTAGCTCTCTTCCCCACGATCGCAACGGATTCAGAATCGCCCGAATCGGAGTCCGGATGCTCCAGATATCGCCCAAATACTAAATCATAACAAACAGGGTTAAATATGTAAATAAACATATTAAATGCAAATACTGGAATATATAGGGGGTTTCTGTAAATTTACCTTAGACGGGTTCGGGTCGCCCGCGGGTCGGGTTTGGATCCAATACCCAAACCCACAACTTATCTTAATGGGTTACGGGTCAACGGGGTTTATGGGTTGGGGTGATATTCAAACCCAACTCCCTTATGGGTTATTGGGTTCGGGTTACACCCGAACCCAATTACTCAACAACAAAAACAACAGCAGCAGCAGCGCTGCTAATGCGCCCCCTTGGCCGGCCACTGGCCGGGCCGGCCAGGCTGTGTGGGAGAGCCCCGCCGGCGGCGGTCCCGGCCGCCGGCGGTGAGGCCGACCAGTGAAGAGAGGAGAGAGAGAGAGTGAGATGGAGAGAAACAGAGAAAGGGGAGGAAGAAACAGAGTAGAGAAAAAGAAAGAAAAGAAGAAGAAAAAGAAGAAGAAGAAAAAGAGGAAAGAGGAGAGGGGTGGCCGGCTTGGGCGGCGCCGGTCGGGGACGCGGCCCGGGGGGGCGGCGGCGGCGGCGGCGGCGACGAACTCTGGCGACGGGTCGGTTGCTCCCCCATGTTGGGTTGCACAGAGAGATGAAGAGAGGTTAGAGAGAGAGAGAGGGAGATTAGTGATTGTAATTAGAGAGAGAGTGAGGAGAGAGAGGAGGAGAGAGTGGGATTTTATTGGGGGAGAGAGAGGCGGTTTGGGCTACACAGTATGGCGGTGGCGGAGCTCTCCAGAGAAATGGAGAAGAAAGGAGAAGAAAAGAAAGAAAAGAAAGATAAAAAAATATTTAATTATTATTATATTAGCCCATATTTGACCAGACCCGAACAGTGCCCAAAAATTACAGAAAATAGGAAATATTATGCTGAGATGTAATATGAAAACGGTTTATCAAAACTCAATCCGGTTTGCCAATTAAAAATCCCGGAGTGTCTTGCCGATACGGGCGACACCGGTTTGGCCGGATTTTCGATAAAATCAGGAAAATCCCCGAAAATACCTTAACGTAGAGAACACAATTCTAAGGCATACGGTGGAGGCCGATTCTCAAAATTCTACTCCGTTTGTGAAATAAAAATCGGAAGGCTGGTTATCGGTATCGGTCGACACCGACAACGGAAATTCTCCAAATAATCCAGAAAATTTCCAGAAAATCCTGAAAAATCTACAATATTAGGAAATAATTTTTGAAACTGAAATTGGCTCAATCGGACTACTACGGAGGTCAAATCAATTTTGTACGTCGTATCGCGTACCGATACTGTGATACGTACACCGGGGATCAGGGGGTTACACCTGTACTCCTGAGCCTAATCCCGGGCAGAGATGAGACCACTATAATATGAGCCATGAGATTTATTAGTTTCCAAGTAATAATTTGTCTTATTCATAAGTGGATGTATGTGTACCGGTAGCACATACCTAAGCATATGGCTCGGATGAATAACATAAAACAACCAAACAGTAATAATATTAGGAACGTGTGATATTTGGTCTCTCCTTTGTTTGAGTCCTGGTACTCACATATCAGACCCGAGTAAGTTCTACTAGAGTGCGAACTCTAGTATGGACTATCAGTGATAGTGAGGCGCTGATAGGAAGGCGATTGAAATATCAAACGGTACTGATTATTATTATTGAATAACTTAAAATGCAACACCTTTATATTCTCCGGTTATAGTGATGAATCATTTAATCACGTGGTATGCTCTGAGTTGACACCCTGCCTTTTGACATGATTTATGTGGCACAATGATTACTACTGACACACTCTAGCACCGTTACTCTGAGGGCAACTCAAGTTATATGAACTCAGATGATGGCGACTTGAGATATGTGGTATATAGATGAGGGTTTTCTTATTTGGATTATCCCCTTGACATATCGATCCCGTGAATCCATAATTTGAGCTTATACAACTAGTTTTGTCCATACTTGTATTTATCGCATGTTTAATGTATTTATCGCATGTTTAATATATTTATCGCATGTCTATTTGTACTTTAGCTCTCGACACTGTTTTCTATGCATGCTTTCTGATTCAGACTTATCGATATACATGTATTTACTTCAGTTCGGATTTACTGTCGTTCCTTTAATTTTATTTATGTTACTTGTCATTACCTGTACTTGCATGCTTGAACCAAATCACTTGATCATGCGCACGTGTGACTGCCTGACGCCACTTGGCTTTATTATATGTACTCGCAGGTTGCATCTGACAACCCTGAATTCTCATGTCCAAATCCCAGAGCCTGGACCGTGGTGGCCTTGCTGTAGTTGATCAGAGTGCGCACCGGATCCTTCCGTGACAATCAGAGGGTAGCAGAAGCTTGGACATCATCGTAGCTTTCCCTCCCAGCTCTTCTCCTGATTGGCTCTCGAGACTTTTCCTGCTGTTCGTGAGCATCTCTCAGCTTTTGTTATGTATATCTCTTTGTGTCATGTACTTTTATATTTTCTGGTGATGTAATATTCCTGTAAAATTGTATCACTCTCTGTGATAACCATGTACTTGTACTTTTCTATTGGAATGTATATTACTACTGTGCTTCCGCACTCTGATTCTTGCCTGTACTGATGCTTGGCGTATATACGTGAGGGCATTTTCGACCTGCGTATATACGTCGCAGTGACGTCTCCGTACCCGCTGGATCGGGGCTACAGTATGTGTTTGGATAGGGGGGGTTCCTATAATGCTTACTCAAGAATAAAGTGACTTCAATAGGCACAGCATAGATAGATGAATAGATAGCAAGGAAAATCCCTATAATGCCTACCCAAGAATAGTGTGACTACAATATCTCTAGTTCTTCTTCTTCTTCATTTTTTTTGGTTTATCAGCATAATGGGGGCACGATATTATTGGTTTTGCCAACAGGGAGAGGGAGATGATAAGATCATTGTTGTCTGTGCTGATGACCCTGAGTATCGCCGCTACAATGACATAAAAGAGCTGTCTCCTCATCGTCTTGCTGAGAGCAAACGCTTCTTTGAAGACTGTATCCTTTTCTATTTATTCTTATTAGGGGTAAAATAACTGTATACATGCTACTGATTACCTGCTGAAAATGTTAAGAGACCTTGACCTAAAATACAGATAAAAAAAATGAGCACAAAGGGGTCGTATGCAATGACTTTTTGCCTGCAACTAAAGCCATTGATGCCATCCAGTACTCAATGTAAGTTGGTTCATAACTACCAACCTTTTTGATTGAAGTTGAAACGTTGTGTGAATTATTCTACATCTCTCAAATTATTCATGAGTTTTTCCCTGTCCATTGATTTTTTTTTTTTTTTTTTTTGGAGGGCTTTATCCTTCAACTATCAAATTATACTCAAACTGCCCACAAATTCATCAATGTCTTCAACTATATATGAAGCCATTTCTACTTGCATATCAAATTTGGACAGCTAGCATATTTGATGCATGGAAAGTATTGACTAACAATGTTCTTGCGGTTGCATTCTACTATTTTCCTCTCGTGCTTGTTTTTGTGGGTAGTATATACTTATTAGGCCTTACACCCTGTGTAAGTTGGTTCACACTACCAACCTTTTTATCGAGTAAAAATATTCTTTGAATCATTGAATATCTCTCATATTACCTTTTGCTCTTTGGATTATCATCCAAATATCAATTATTCACAAGACACCCAATAATCATAATTTATCAATGCCTTCGATTATTCATGAGATAAAACCAACTTATGTATTTAAATTTGCACTGCTCATTCATATGTCACAAGGGAAATACAGTTGAATGAATTCTTGCTGCCCCAGGCTTGTTCTCAGGGCACTGTATAAAATTGTTAGGCCATATGCCCATTTTAGGCATTACTGTGGCACCCACTCTGGAGTTGGTTGACACTTAATAAGAGACATACTATTATCCTTTGACTTAAAAAGGATACCGTGTTAATAGGACCTAAACGTTTTGCAAACATGTAGATACTTCATTGACTTTCTTAGGTGAGGTTTTGGACTGGACTTTCAAACTTTTTGTTTGATTTAGTTACTTAAGTAAAATCGATAGATTTAAATCGATGAATATGTAGGTTTATATCAGTTGGCTGTGGAGTTCTGAAAGCGTGTAGTGGGCAGTAGTGATCCCTTACTGAAAAGTACACTTTTACATCCAGCCATGCCAATGGGAAGAATATGGTGCATCTATGGGATTTCCAAATGATTTCCCAGCGTAATCTAAATTAGCATAGATCTACTTCTAATCATTTAGATAAATGTATATAATAAATACATATGTATGGGCTTCTGGTCATGAATTCTGGACAAGTTGCTATGCTGTTGCATGTAAACTGCAAAAGCCTTTGGTATCACTTAGTAATATGTTTCAATTGCTATTGGATTGAAAGTTTGAAACATGACCACATTTGAAACAATAAAATAAATCTCTAATCGTTTCTTGGTAGTTCTCTTTATGGACATGATACATAAAACGAAACTTTGCTATATTCTGAATACACTTCTATTGTTTGTGTAATTGCAGGGATCTCTATGCTGAATACATCACGCACACCTTGAGGCAGTAGACGAGTTAAGGCTGTTTATTTTGCTTTCTAATAATTTTGCTCCATTGCCTCCAGGCTGCAATTCCTCCTGTGGCTGCAATCAAGTGGGATGCAGAGGAACTGATCCATTGGTAATGTACTCTCGTTTTGAATAATTGGTTATCATGTTATAACTTGTCAGAGAGCTCAGAGTTGAATGATTTAATGTATTTCAAAATAGCTTTGATATTTTGCAAACTGCATGGGGCTAGTGTTGCATTGTGGTGCTTTTGCTGAGCTGCTTCTGTCAAGTGACATGTAAACGTATCTTCTTTAATTTCTAATATGAGATTAAAATAAGCAATTTTAGTTATGGCACTGGAATATGTTTATATTATTTCACCATCTCATCTTCAATATGTGGAAGCAGTATCTCAAACTCAAAATCTGAAGTCTTAGTCAATTCTTCGAATTTTCTGTGCCTTATTATAGATTTTTGTTCAGAGTACAAGCTATATTCATGTGATTTCGTACTTCTCTTTGTTCTCTCTACTTTTACCCTCTTCAATCTGGTTTGATGAAAGGAGAAGAGGGAAGAGAGACTTCTTTTTGAACCGAATTGGATTTCTGAAGAAGTGAGGAAAACAAATGGAGTGGTATAGAGAGAAATGTTTGTCTGGTTTGATGAAAGGAGAAGAGGGAAGAGAAACTTCTTTTTGAACCGAATTGGATTTCTGAAGAAGTGAGGAAAACAAATGGAGTGGCATAGAGAGAGATGTTTGTTCAAGTTTTGTTTGTTCCCCTGT
Source organism: Agave tequilana (assembly GCA_038442645.1). Taxonomy (NCBI): domain Eukaryota; kingdom Viridiplantae; phylum Streptophyta; class Magnoliopsida; order Asparagales; family Asparagaceae; genus Agave; species Agave tequilana. The sequence continues at coordinate 53,793 of JAVJIF010006684.1, read as the reverse complement.
GTTCACTCTCTATTATATTCATTCTCAATCCCTTCTTGATTCCCTCGGTTTTCTTCTCACTTTTCCATGATGAAGCAAATGACATGGCTTTGAGAGCTTCTCTTATTCTTCTTCCGATTCCAACTTAAACTTCATAATATTTCTTCATACAGAAGGAATGCGGTTTCATTTCACTTCAGCTGTGTGTTTTTGCTTCCGGCATTATCATCTCTCCAGTTGCTGCATTATTAATTTTGATTACGAATGTATTGAGTTCAAATTATGTCTCTGAGAATATGTTCCCCTCAATGTTTCAACTTACAATCCTACACAAACTTTCAAATGCTTTGATTTAGTATTTTTCTGAAGAAGTGCAAATGCACCTCGAAGCAGTATTTTTTTCAACCGCATTCAAGTTCGAAGCATTTTAATCTGCACAGGGCTCAAAATTTTGCTGGAGGGCAAGACCAGTTTGGAAAACAAACTAAGAACCTAACCATTTCCTGAAACAAACCAACTGGGAAGATTACCATACATATTGAACTGAAAATGATATATAGGTAACATGAAAGAAGGATCAATGCCTTAATTCTCCCAGGTTAAATTAAACAAAATCCAATTCAAGTTTTAGCTTTGGTCAGACAAAGCTACGATACAGATATAAATGCAAATTTGCTCTCTCATTCCTAGAGCGAAAAATTGTAGAAGTGGCTACAATTTGATACACACAAATGTATGGTAACACTCATGAATAAACAGATGAGGTAGCCATTCATTACTGAATATTCAATAAATCTTCTGATTATTTAGAAATTATCTAAACCCAGGCAGTTGCTATCTGAACGTCTCGCACTGAGATAAGTATGCCTCTTCCAGCTCCGGCTCCTTTAAGAGCTTGGTTGAAGGAGAAAATGATGTATCAGATGGATCAAAGATCGCTTCTGCTGGAATGTGTCTAAGAAAAAAGTGGCTTTCAAGAGAAGCAATGGTTCTCTCAATAAAAGTTGATCTGGATGGCAGATAGTCTTTCATCCGGCACAAGAATTCAACATGGTCCCTTGCCTGACAAAGATAGTAGCATTAGGAAAAAATTATAATCCACATTCTATTCTTCAACACAGATCTCAACTGATAATTTATGTAGAATCATGGATAAAAAGCTGGAGTTGGAAAAGAATTCATATGCAGTGCATTCTATAAGATACAAAGTTTTAAAATAAATAGTTGCTGGTTGTCCTTGAAATTTCTAAAATAAATACTAATTGCCGGTTTGAATTGTTACTGTGCTATATTCAGATTTTGTTCGCGAAGTATTATGAATCCTTCTGGTTGATCTTTCTTGGCTGATATCTAAACTACTATCCTGAGCTGCAGTTGCAGTGTTTAGTATGAAAATCTGGTTGAACACATGATTAGCCACTACAACTTAGTTACAGCAGACAATCTGATTTCACCTTTCTTTGACTTATTCATTTAATAATATTTAGTATAACTCGGATGCATTACTAGGTCTCCTGAGCAGTTCAACACAAACAAACCTAATCAATGGAATAAAATAATTTATTACCACATCATCATCATCATACCATTGTTAAAATAATTCCTCCAGACTGCAAGGAAGCCAAGGAAAAGCTCATGTCTAAAAAGAAGGGTTCCTGAGGGTCTCATATGTGAGAGTAGCACCCATTTTTTCTTGTCAACTTCCTGCTCACCCATGTATTCCTGTTAATTTGTTATTATATTAATGTTCGTTTTAGGAGATACTACTTGAATTTCATATGTTCTTGTGTTGTTCTAGTACACCATGATATTGTAACTGTTAAAGAAACTAGAGTTCAAGCGAACATTCTTTTATCCCGTGCATCAATACTGAAACCCCATCCCTGATTTCATCTGTCTCATGTTGTCTGAGTGCATGCACATGATTAACTTATTCTTGGAATCAACCTCATAAAATGCTATTATCCTTAAGTCGTTAATCATCTAGTAATGGCAAAAGCTGGGACTTGGGTATTACTAAAAACTATAAAGATCTCTCACTCCAACCCAAGTTGCAAAATTAACTGCAGAGTTCTGATTGGATCTGGTGCATTACTGCTAGTACGATCACACCCCCGATGCTGTGGAGTCTAATGGTTAATAGGAGATGGTCAAATCTTAATTCGAACTTCTAAGAAAATTCAATACATTTCTCCATGTTCTGAAATTCATTTGATATTTTAATTAAGTATTCTATTCCAGTGGAAACATTTTTGGTGTATGTGCAGTGGATTCTTTATAAGGGATACAAATTTGCAGTTAGCAATTTACAGAAGTTCATTCTTCTCTATTTTTGTTGGTATAAAACTTATGCTAAGGAGGAATGAAGTTGATTCAACGTAACGCACTAAAAGAACAGAGAGTTGCTCTGTTGCGGGAATCAAGTAGACCATATATCAGAGCTAGTTATCAGAAAACAAATGATGGTTTTAGATTCTTCATTTTGATTGATACCAAATTAATTCTTTATTCAAATATTTTAGACACCAACTGACCGTCTAGGGTTTATGGAAGTCCTCATTTCTGTCCATTGTTTTCTTAGCTAGACATTGGCACCTTATTACGCTTCGTGTGCTTTGTGTAGGAGCGCTATTAATTTTGCAGTTTGGTTAGTTAAACACATAGACACAAATATCATAACTGAAGCCAGTATGACCAATATTTTGGAGGTGGCCTAACCTACCTTCAAGCCGATACAATTGTCTAACTGCAATATGTAAATTTCACTCTAACTAAATTTTTGTAAACACCTTAAGTAAACAAACCACAGTTTGTATGAGTTCAAAACAACTTAAATGAAACCTCAATTTAGAAACTGGGTTACCAAACAAGGACTTAGAGAGTTGGTGTTGAATGGAGAAGTGCTCGCAGATTTCGTCAAAGTTTTCATAGAGTATTCTGCTCCAAAATCAACCCCAGTTTATGAGAAAATTCTTTGAAGAGATAATGATGTTGACTAAAGGACCAATATAATTTTTGAGGTCAAATAATTCCTTAAGTCCGAAAGAACCATCAGGCACCTGACTCCTGAGAAAGAATTTCAGATATTCAGATCCTCATTTATGATGGAGAAACTCGCAAACCTACCTCAATGCTTTGTATACTTCTTTAGCACTGTATTGGCAATGGGTACCATGAACTGTACCCTGATATTTATTATTTTTTCAACCAAATTTCTGAGCCCAGTGACATCATAAGAATTGAGTATATTATAAATGATCCAGTGGACAAGCTGGTATCATTAGCATCTTCCTTTTTACATAGCAAGAAAACTAGAATGAAAAAACTAAAAAAATAAACATAGCACGATAACCTAGTGAGTGCAAATTTAATGACTATGAACTTTATTAAACTAAACATATAGTTAAGACTAATAACTACTTATCGAGAAAACCATGTCAGTATCCAAGCATTCTTCAGAATATTCTATAATAGTTTCAGTAACAATTCTATAGAAGAAAAGAATCATACCGATCTATATGTTGGTGCCCGCATGGGTAATTTCAGATAATCCATATTCTTGACATCATAGTCCCATAAAAATGACGTGTGATGGATCCACCGATTCTTGGTAATAGATTGAGCATTTCCACCAAATTTGCGAGTATTAAATGCATAATCTAGAAATGCCCACATTAAAATTATTTAGTTAGCATACATTGGTTCTTAAACAAATAATAAAGCTTGCTGGGCTGAGAGAATAAATATTCATTAGAAAAAATAGTAACAAATCTGAAGCTCGTTGATCATACATACACATATTATGTTTCACAGTGATGATATATTTTGTCATAATGATAATTTTTTAGATTATGAGGTGAAAACGTTGGCAAGCTAGATGCAACAAGAACAAACAAGTCAAACAAGTAGCAGCAGATAAAACAATGAGCATTAATCACCAAAAGAAGCATCCAAAAGTTCAACGAAAAAAGGGAAAGAATAAAAAATGATCTACTCCTTCAATTCTAATATGTTAAGTGAGCTTTTGCCTTATTATATATCCAATCAGAATCATGTATTTTTGAAGTATTCATCATGTTTAGATTAAGAACAACAATGGCGTGAAAGAGAAATAGGAACAAAAAATGGAGCTATATATAATACAAGAGTAGGTACTAGTTCAAGCGGGACATTCTTGGAGTATGGGACATTCTTGGAGCATGGTACTGTTGTAAACTCAATAGGAAAAAAGTAGTTTACATTCTGGTTGGTGTAAATTAAGTGAAAACAGTAAAGGATCAAGCTAATACTCAAAGCACGCAATGGCTTAAAGAACTCTTAAAATTGACATCTAAAGATTGAATGGTTATCTTTGAAGCAGAGAAATGTGTATACATGTATGGTATATAACAAAACTTGCACAGGAGGCTAACTTCCATATGGAAACTTGTGAATGGAGGAATCCTAATTATAAGACAGTTCCATACATCCAACATACTGTTTCAGATTACTGTTCTTAAGAAAGTTTTTGCAGATTGCGGATTCCCTTCTTTTTTCTTAGAATTGCAATTTCACTTCTCATTAACATAAACCATACAACATAATTGTACTACATTATTCATCGTATTTACATAAGACAAAAAAAGAACTAAGTCTATAATACTATAAAAGAAATTCATCATGCGGGATCTCGCAGACAATGAGAATATGTAACATACTGAAACTATAATCATAATAAAGTAACCAAATATCCATATCTTAGAGAATGGTATCCATGCCACGTACCATTTTCACGAAGACGAAAGTCACCAAACACACGAAAAACTTCGCCATACAACTGGCCTGTCCAAGACATGATAGGGCGAGGATATGGTTGTACCCCAGGAACATCGTCCTTGTTGCAAATAAGAGCAGTAAAAATTGTCCCATTATCCACAATCACAGTCCCTCCCCCAGTGAACCTTTTAATCACAGGAATGCCATCACGTAGCACAGACTTGAGCTCAATCAGTTCTGAGGGCCTCCTGATATTACAGATACCTGTCGCCTGTCAATACCGGCTTATACTATTTTGGACTACAATTCAATTAGAACAAGAAACAAAATACTAATAGAATAATAAGAGATGGAGATGTACCCAGATATGCCCATAACTATAGTAGGATGAATTGTTCCATCATTAACGACGAACCAATTATCTGAAGAAGTTCTTAAGGAGTCTTTCTTCCAAATGAAGAAGTTGTAGAATTGAAGTTGATTTCATCCGTACCACATTCATCAGGGGCAAACCCACGTCTTTAACTCGGGACATGATCATTACCTCAGCAAGAATTTGATGAACAATCTTTGTTTTTTGTCGATATAAATAAATGATAAAGTAATAGCCAATGACGCAGTACCGATTCCTAAGAAAAAGAAGAAAAAAAGGAAAAATATCAGAAACACAAACCATTTATAGTGGAATTCAAACCATTTACAGTGGAATGCATGATAGTCTTGCAACAAGCGAACTCAATAATTTTACTCCTTGGATGGAATGAATTCGATAAATAAAGATTCAATTTTTAGCCTAAAATACTACATATGTAGAAAAAGATTCGAAGACTGGCCCATTTATATTTTAGCAAAATTCTATTAAGGATTTGAGCAACAATTGATATAATGTTGTTAAATGAAAATAATTATCATATAGATTCTATTCGCATTTAATCGAGAAAATAGGATTTTAAAGACAAGTAGAGCGAACCCAATTTAAAATGTTCCCAAAGAATCAAAAGATTTCAATTTTTGGCAACATTGCGTGTTCCTTATAGAAGAAGAGTACCTTTGAGCTGGGCAATAATTATCTTCGTCTATTTTGGATTAGCCCCTCTTCAAGATTTTAGGTTTCGTTTCCCCCCAATGGAGCTCTTGATCTGAACAGGTTCGTATTGATCTCGACAGTCTCTCTGAACATCAGCGAAGATCGAGAGAGGAGATCACTCCCTCTCTCTCCCTCCCTCGCACCGCGAATAGGCTTGAAATTCCCAGTGCCTTCTTCGTAGCGACTCGATTAGGGCGAAAAGGGCGAAAAGAATGGGGAAAATGAAAAAATAAAAAAAAGGAAAAGGCATCATAAAATATGCAGGTCGGAGAGTCGCAGTCGGGTTGCATCCTACAAGATCTCGAATCTGCTTGCCGAGGATCAAAGTCGGGTCACGGGTCGCAGTCGATCCTCCAGAATCCAGAGAGCAAATTGGATTGACTTTTTTTTTCCCTTTTGTTGCCAGCGGGATTTGAACATCATACCTCGCGCACACTACAAATAGATTTCATTACTGTGCTATCCTGACAAATGTAATTGGGTTGAGTTTCAAGTTAAGCAAGCACAGTGGTTAACTAACGAGTTAGCCCATGATAAGATTCTTCCCTCTCAAGGGAAGGGAGAGGTTTCAAGTTTAATCCCCGCACTTATCGAACGGGAATTTAACTTAGATAATTAGTGATGGGTGTGTGTATAAACTAGAGGCTGACCTCCACCCTTCTTCCCATAGGGCATGTTTGGTTAAGGGTGGAAGTGAGGAAGTGAAGAAGTGAGTAAGTGGTAATAGTTCCCTTTGGAACTTGGAATTGGTTAGTAAGTCTTCTGGTGTTTGGATGTTGTAAAGAAGTGTGATTTGAAAAATGTTATGTCTTTTTCAGTGTTTGGATGGTAATATGGAAGTGAAAGTGAAAAAGTTGACCACAAAGTTGACCGCAAAATAAAATTAAAATAAAAATTAATTAAGAAAAATAAAAAATGAACTGTAATTACAATGCAAGTGCGATTTACATGATCAAAAAATTAACTGTTTTGTGTTACAACTTATTACAAATAAGATTTACATGACCACAAAATTAATTGTAGCACTCTGGAAGTGAGAAAATGATTGTGTAAAAGAGAAAAGAGAAAAGGAAAAGAGATTTTCTTATTTTCCTTTTCTGATGTTTGGATAGATAGGGAAGTGAGTAATTATACTTTCTCATTTCTTTACTTTCGCTCACTTCTGATGTTTGGAGGAGGGATCGTGATTGTGGATAATGGGACAATTTTTACTGTTCTTATTTGCAATAAGGACGATGTTCCTGGGGTACAACCATATCCTCGCCCTATCATGTCTTGGACAGGCCAGTTGTATGGCGAAGTTTTTCGTGGGTTCGGTGACTTTCGTCTCCGTGAAAATGGTACATGGCATGAATACCGTTCTCTAAGATATGAATATTTGGTTACTTTATTATGATTATAGTTTCAGTATGCTACATATTCTCATTGTCTGCGAGATCCTGCATGATGAATTTTTTTATAGTATTATAGACTGAGTTCGTTTTTGTCGTATGTAAATACGATGAATAATGTAGTACAATTATGTTGTTGTATGGTTTATGTTAATGAGAAGTGAAATTGCAGATTTAAAACAAAAAGAGAATCTACAATCTGCAAAAACTTTCTTAAGAACAGTAATCTGAAACAGTATGTTGGTTGTATGGAACTGAAACAGTATGTTGGTTGTATGGAACTGTCTTATAATTAGGATTCCTCCATTCACAAGTTTCCATATGGAAGTTAGCCTCCTGTGCAAGTTTTGTTATACCATACAGGTATATACATTTCTCTGCTTAATAGATAACCATTCAATCTTTAGATGTCAATTTTAAGAGTTCTTTAAGCCATTACATGTTTGAGTATTAGCTTGATCCTTTACTGTTTTCATTTAATTTACACCAACCAGAATGTAAAGTACTTTTTTTTCTATTGAATTTACAACAGTACCATGCTCCAAGAATGTCCCGCTTGAACTAGTACCTACTCTTGTATTATATATAGCTCCATTTTTTTGTTCCTATTTCTCTTTCACGTCATTGTTGTTCTGAACCTAAACATGATGAATACTTCAGAAATACATGATTCTGGTTGGATATATAATAAGGCAAAAGCTCACTTAACATATTAGAATTGAAGAAGTAGATCATTTTTATTCTTTCCCTTTTTCGTTGAACTTTTGGATGCTCCTTTTGGTGATTAATGCTCATCGTTTTATCTTCTTCTACTTGTTTAACTTGTTTGTTCTTGTTGCATCTGGCTTGCCAAGGTTTTCACCTCATAATCTAGAAAATTACCATTATGATAAAATATATCATCACTTGTGAAACATAGTATGTTATGTAAGATCAACGAGCTTCAGATTTGTTACCATTTTTCCTAGTGGATATTTATTCTCTCAGCCCAGCAAACTTTATTATTTGTTTAAGAACCAATATATGCTAACTAAATAATTTAATGCGGACATTTTTAGATTATGCATTTGATACTCGCAAATTTGGTGGAAATGCTCAATCTATTACAAAGAATCGGTGGATCCATCACCCGACATTTTTATGGGACTCTGATGTCAAGAATATGGATTATATGAAATTACCCATGCGGGCACCAAAATATAGATCGGTATGATTCTTTTCTTCTATAGAATTGTTAAACTATTATAGAATATTCTGAAGAATGCTTGGATACTGGCATGGTTTTCTCGATAAGTAGTTATTAGTCTTAACTATATGGTTAGTTTAATAAATTTCATAGTCATTAAATTTGCACTCACTAGGCTATCGTACTATGTTTATTTTTTAGTTTTTTCATTCTAGTTTTCTTGCTATGCAAAAAGGAAGGTGCTAATGAAACCAGCTTGTCCACTGGATCATTTATAATACTCAATTCTTATGGTGTCCCTGGGGTCAGGAATTTGGTTGAAAAAATAATAAATATCAGGGGCTCCTTTTTGTTCTATGCTTTATGGTACTGATGCTCATTTGGATTTGAGATCATATGGAACAGTATGATTTGGCCTTTTCCAAAATATTATAGTTAAGTACAGTTCATGGTACCTGCTGCCAACACAGTACTAAAGAAGTATACAAAGCATTGAATAGATATTCCTCAAACACAAGGTAGGTTTGCGAGTTTCTCCATCATAAATGAGGATCTGAATATCTGACATTCTTTCTCAGGAGTCAGAATTGTGCAATGTGCCTGATGGTTCTTTCAGACTTAAGGAACTATTTGACCTCAAAAACTATATTGGTCCTTTAGTCAACATCATCATCATCTCCTCAAATAATTTTTCTCATAAATTGGGGTTGATTTTAGAAAAACTTTGACAAAATCTGCGAGCACTTGTCCATTCAACACCAACTCTCTTAATTCCTTGTTTGGTAACCAAGTTTCTAAATTGAGGTTTCATTTAAGTTGTTTTGAACTCATACAAACTGTGGTTTGTGCACTTTCGGAGTTTACAAAAAATTTAATCAGAGTGAAATTTATATATTGCAGTTAGACAATTATATCGGCTTGAAGGTGGATTAGGCCACCTCTAAAATATTGATCATACTGGCTTCAGTTATGATATTTGTGTCTCCGTGTCTAACAAACCAAACTGCAAAATAAATAGCGCTCCTACACAAAGCCTAAGAAGGTGCCAATGTCTAGCTAAGAAAACAATGGACAAAAATAAGGATTTCTGTAAACCCTAGATGGCCAGTTGGTGTCTAAAATATTTGAATAAAGAATTAATTTGGTATCAATCAAAATGAAGAATCAAAAACCATCATAGGCGAGAAACCTCTCATATCCAACAGTTTTTCTAAAATTTCACTATAGATTCCTGTTCACATCTAAGTCTGAGACCGAGTTTGAAAGCTTGTGTTGTTCTGAGGACCTTATGCCAAAAAGGAGATACATGGCCCAAACGCTTATCATGCAAATCCAAAGGGTCTCCTGCATTGATAGAAATTGTGGTTAACTGCTTGGACCCAAGGGAATGGTGGCCACCTTTTAGATAGAAGGGAGACGTTAAAATCTCGCACTCTATAGATACAAGACCCCCAGAAGCACGCGGGGAGCACAAAACATCCCAGCCTACTAGACATTGCCTACCAGTGACATGACAATGCCTTTCCAAAATAAAGCCTGTCTCAGTCGATCAATATGATCTATAACCTATTGTGGTAGGAAGAAGAATGGCATGTAGTAGATGGGAAGATCGGTGAGAATAAAGTTGATTAACACTAGTTTACCACCTCATGATAATGTATATCCTTTCTAGGTAGCTATTTTTTTGTTAATCCTGTCCAGAAGGGATTACCAATCCACTTTAAGAGGGTGGTCAGTTAAGGGAGAGATTGAGGTTAGTGAATGGGAACTCCCTACTTTGCAATGGAGTAAGGTTAAAACATGAGATATATCCAAAGTAGGAGTCCAAATTAGTATAAGAATAACTTTTGAAAATTGATGGAGAGCTCAGAGAGTAAATCAAATAAATAAATATATATATATATAGAGAGAGAGACTTGTGTCCTTCCAAAAGGATTTGCGCACGAATCCTTACCACTATAATTCAACCCTCCGACATTCGAACACAAGATCCACTCTGTTGAAGTTGATCTATATTATTTCAAGTATTTATAAACCAAAAATCAAGTGTTTTGAATATTTTTTGCCCATTCATCAAGCGGCACAAAATATATGGAATAAATAACCAAACATACAGAAAATTAAGAGAATTTTGATATTGTGCGTCCTTTTCTTTCACTTTTCTGAAAGAATCAATTGTGCAAGCTAATGCAAAGGAGAGGTATAGTGTTAATACTACGGATATATGGCCGATTAAATAATGAAACATGCAACAAAATAAGGAAAAATGATATTTGCTTTGCTTTCAATCGCTTCTCTACAGAATTAATTATTCAGGGTAGATATTGTGTTAGTGTAATACAAAAATGACTGATTAAGTAAACAAACATAAATCAAAATAAGGGAAATTGGTATTGCACATCCTTTTCATTCACTTCTCTACATGAATCAAATTAATCAATCATTCAAACAGCAGGTAAGCTAATGCAAGGGACAGATATTGTGTGTCACACGCATATGAGAGAAGGCCAAAGAGCCAAACTGAAATTACAGCTAAAATCAACTATGGTGCTGGACTAAATCACAGGTGCAGATACACCATGCAATACAATAACAGCAAATACATATAACTATCTCCAGAGGTCCATTGCAGCATCCAAAAGCTACACCAAATAATCCGGTAAATAAGCTGACAGTGACAAATGAGGTACAGTAGTCACTAAATTAAGATAGAAACAAGGGTGTGTGTTTTGTAACAAACTATGGAGTCATTGTGTTAGTGCTCTGTAAACAGCAGCGGCAGTTTTTAGTCATTGTATTAATGAGAAAAATCCACACCTAAATCCCACTTCACCTCAAGAGAGAAGTGAAACATGCAGGGGAATTATTCAAAACACTACAGTTTAGAGCTTCTAGTTAGTAAAATAATTTGACAAACTACCAATGGTACAATTTTTTACTCAGTCACAACTCAATGAATCTGGGCAAAATGTGTCAATAGACTCAATACATGTAATATAATTACTGATCTTAAGCATCTGTCAAAATAGAGTGACGACCAAGATTTTCTAAACCAAACTGAAACATGACATTAAAAGAATGAATAAGAACCGGACTAAATCATTTAGTTATATCCAAGAAAAAAAAATCTATTAGTTACATGACAAATAGAGAAATCGCATTGACTGACCAAAGAAAACTCCTTTTCTATTACTTTCTTCCTTCAATCAATCACCACTGAGGCAACCTTTGACGTCTTTATGCATATTGAAAACAATTTTATTCAACTGTACGAACCCTTAGATGTAACATTACACCGCCAAAACTATCAAAAAAAACAACAAACAAAACCTCATCTAATGCATAAACAACAGCCTTTACCTAATGATATAGGAATAAACGACAAGGTCTACTCGAACGAAATCAGAACGAGATCAAAGAAGCATTAAAAGGAGAACAGAGATCAGTAGATGAAAGGAGAGGGAAAATTGAGAGCGAAAGGATTTTTACCTTTGATATCTTGGACGAAACCCTAGAGGAGAAAAGGGACGGGGACAGGTTCAATTTTTTCTTTTATTTTTTTGTCGCGTTGGATTTGGGCGGGACACTGGGATTTAGATTGGAAAAGGTTATACCTCAGCCTGCGGGCAGAGAGAGTTTCTCAGCCTGCGGGACGTGGCTGAATATAGGCCACACATCGGTCGCAGAGTGTGGGCGCCACAAAAAATCAAAAAATCCCGCCTAAACAATCGTGAATCAAAAGGACAAAAATACCCCTTTTAAATGACGACTGCGACTTCTAGCATTCAAAAGTAAAAAAACATTCCATGGTCGCAGACTTAATACAGAATAAAGAATACAAGACAAAAAATGCTATCGCATAGCAATGCGACCTCCTTCGGTACTGCGACCAAATTCGCAATCTTCTTTCTCATGCCTTCTGTAAAAGAAGTAATTAATATTATATCTACCGTGATACAATACCAGTCTAGAAAAAAAGATATGCACTAATGTTAATCTCGAGAAAGGAAAGATGTGCACCATACGTAATCTAAAGATATAGCCAAACAATTCTATAAAAAGTTAATTTGTACTTCGGATTCTCCAGCAATAAGTCTTCAATTAAATATTTAATTTTTTTTACCACTTCCTACCATACTCAACCCTCACCTGTAACAATTATTATTACTATTCATGTTCTTCCACAATATTCACCTTTATATAAAGCTTGTAACTAATATATTACCTCATACCTAAAAAACTATAATTTTGCTCTTCCTTTTCAATTTGATTTCAAAAACTTCCAAAAAAAAATTCATTCTTGAATCATGTCTTCCCCATCTTCTTCCTCTGAACACTCAGAATTCAACTTCAATCAATCCCCCACCGGTCCTTTGTCTTTAGGATATTCTAGTGAATCTGATACCAGTCTGGACTTCACTCCTTTTGACTATCTCACTACATCAAATAATGTATTAACTGATCCTCCTATTCATGATGATAATGAATTTTTCATGTGGGTTAGTGAAGAAGACATTATTCCTCTGCCACTTGACGGAGACATGCTTGATGAAAGCATGTCCTCTGATGCTGTACGCTCGCTTCCTAGCAACGGGTCAGACGAAGAGCTTGATAGAGACGATCCATTCTGGGAGTTCATCGGTGAAACAAAAAAACCTCAAAACCAGCAAGATGATGAGGAAATAAGTGATGAAGAGGAAGAGCAGAAGAATGAAGACGATGAATCTGCTTATGATGGTGATAATGACGAGGATTAGGATTCCTGATCTTCTGATATTCAATTATATTTGTCTTCTTTTAAAAGCTTTTAATTCTATTTTTTTGTAAGGTCTCTTTCTCAATATATTAACTTATAAGCTCTTTTAATTACATATCCAAACTGCGACTGCTGCTCTTAAACACTGCGACCATAGTCGCAATCCTACTACGGATGCAATTTATGGTCGCAGTTAATCATTTATCAGTTCCCAATGCGACTTTGGTCGCAATAATGTACTGTTTTGGAGTTCAAAGTAATTTAAATTTATAGTGTATTAACTTTTAAACTGTTTTGGATAACTGAACAGTCACTTAGGAAGTATACAATTTTTGGGAAAAGATAGAAAATATATTTGAGAGATATTCACGTGGTCCGAGAGCTTAAACCTTTGGAATTCCGGGATTAAAAATATATAAAGGGTCATGAGCAAAGGATTAAAACATACCATCCTCTTCACCGGAAAGAAGCCAATACATTCAAACAATGTCTTCACCATCACCACCGTCTTCACCGGAAAGAAGCCAATCATCAAATGATGATTTTATGTTTAGTTCTGAAACAATGTCTCGCTATGGGTCAGAATCTGAGCTTGATACAGACGACCCTTTCTGGGAGTTCATTGATGAACCAAAACACAAACATGAAGAGGAAGAAAGCGACGATGAGACTGTACCTGAAGAGGAGGAAGAGACAGAAGACGAAAGCGATACAGAAGACGAAAGCATGACTCTTGACGACGAATCTGATTACTATGGTGATGACGACGATTAGAAGTTAAAAAATTGTATTTTGTTTTCTTTTTAAAATATATAAATCAAATTGAGTTATTTATGGGAGTTTTTCTTTAAAAATATATATAAATCTGTTTTCTAAAGTTATTTGTGTGAATTACATTTTTTACTACTATGTATCGGTTGAAATACTGCGACCATGGAGGCAGACTTAATAAATACAATGCGACCAAGGTCGCAGTTGCTGGTCTTTAATCTTAATCAACAACAACACTGCTACCTTGGTCGCAGTTTCTGACCGCATCAGACAACAGACAACTTTTCATTTTTCATTTAGATTCAAAAAAATGACTTAATCCAAAACAACACTTAATAAAATAGAACACGGCGACCTTGGTCGCTATGCATGTTAATCTAAAGGAAAACACTTACTTAACGTACTGCGACCAATGTCGCAGTCCATGTAAAGCGACCTAAGACTGCAGTTGTTGGCCATCTTTATCAACAACAACACTGCGACCTTGGTCACATTAACCATGTACACTGCGACCATCTTTATCCTTAACAACACTGCGACCTTGGTCGCAGTTAATAATTATATTACTTCACCCTTAAAAATTTAAAATGAAAGGTTGCGACATTGGTCGCAGTTGCTGGACGCAGACTTAATAAATACACTGCGACCCTGGTCGCAGTTGCTGGACTTTAGTCTTACTCAACAACAACACTGCTACCTTGGTCGCAGTTTCTGACCTTAATATTAATAAAATAAACTGCGACCTAGATCGCAGTTGTTGCTGTTTAGTCTTAATAAAATACAAAGCGACCTTGGTCGCAGTTGCTGGTCTTTACGAATCAACAACATCACTGCGACCTTGGTCGCAGTTGGTGGTCTTTATAAATAATCAACAACAACACTGCGACTTTGGTCGCAGTTGATGGCCGCAGTCTTAAAAAAATAATCTCCAATCTTGGTCGCTATTGCTGGTTTTCAGTCTTAATCAACAACAACACTGCGACGATGTGACACGTCACCGCAACAGTTGCTTAGTCGCAGTCTTTGGTCGCAGTGTCGACCCTGGTCACAGTAGTTACTGTTTGCAATGTATCTTATGCGACCTTGGTCGCAGTGTCATCTATGATCATAGTTGTTTTCTTTGCAATGCATGGCTGCGAAAAAGTTCGTAGTTTATTAAAAAAAACAAATATGCTTTTATTTATGTCCAGGCATTTATCTCCAGGAATGTGCAAATGATACAAAACGATCTCTTATACAATAAGATTGAAGTGTTACAAATACAGCAGTACAAAAGAAGACTAAAACATCAAAAAAATCCCTTGTTGACTAAGAGCAATCTTCTTCTTGAGCTCTGGTGGCAGCAGAATCAATAAGATTGAGTGTTACAAAGAAGACTAAACATCAAAGTAGCCAAGAAGATTAAACATCAAAAAATCCCTTGTTGACTAAGAGAAATCTTCTTCTTCAGGTCTGGTGGCAGCAGAATCAATAAGATTGAGTGTTACAAAGAAGACTAAACATCAAAGTAGCCAAGAAGACAAAACATCAAAAGAGCCAAGAAGAGCCCTTGTTGACTACTAAGAGCAATCTTCTCCTGGAGGTCTGGTGGCAGCAGAATCTTTCGTTTATGAACATCTCTTCACCAGAAGATTATCCAGTGAGCATGGAGTTTCCTCGATGTGACTTCTGGGGTAAGAGAGGGAGAGTGAGACCTCACAAGGTATGCTACCCACCACTATATCCACCACATCCCCCGCCGCCATACCCACTCTGACCATCCGTTACCAGCAAGCTTGACTGGTGCATCAAGTCAGAGCAGATCTCGGTGAGGATTAAGTCCTCGTCAGGGATCATGACTTCTTCCCTTGTGAACGACGAGGACCATGACTTCTTCCCTTGTGGACGATGAGGTCTATGACTTCTTCCCTTCTGGACGAACATCGATCAAGTTCGTCAATAGGGTCATCTTCATCCATGGAGGCAGGCCCCTGTTAGAGACTCTGAAGAAGACGAAAATTCTCAGAGCAATTGCTCTCGAAAGAAAACAGTCTAATTATGGACTGTTAAAGGGAGAGGGTGAGCCCTATTTATAGGCAGCCCATAATAACCATAATTAATGGTTCATTAATCAGAATCGTCGGCATTAATCGTCTCCAACCGCCAGCGCCGGTTTGGCATTAAAAGACATTAACGCCTAAACCCAATGAAGAACCGACGCGTAGACAACCGCTTCGGGAAACAACGAATGGTGCGGGGTTCGTCAACATAGACTTGACGTTAAAAGATCTCATAAAATCTTTATGACAGGTCGCGTCTCACGGACTGACTCCAAGTCGCATCAGACAACAGACAACTTTTCATTTTTCATTTAGATTCAAAAAATGACTTAATCCAAAAAACAACACTTAATAAAACAACACTTACTTAACGTACTGCGACCAAAGTCGCAGTCCATGTAATGCAACCCTAGATTGCAGTTGCTGGCTATCTTTATCAATAACAACACTGCGACCTTGGTCGCATTTAACCATGTACACTGCGACAAAAGACTTTGGCTAAGGTCGCAGTTTAAATGTACATTGCGACCAAAGACTCTGAATACATTATATTCAAAAAAAATAATTACTTAACGTACTGCGACCAAAGTCGCAGTCCATGTAATGCAACCCTAGATTGCAGTTGCTGGCTATCTTTATCAATAACAACACTGCGACCTTGGTCGCATTTCACCATGTACACTGCGACCAAAGACTTTGACTAAGGTCGCAGTTTAAATGTACAATGCGACCAAGACTCTGACTACATTATATACAAAAAAAAATTAAACTATAAAGTAGAATTTTATCGCAGGCTGAAAACATTGATCTGAAAAGATTTTATATTTTCAAAAAAAATTTATCCCAGGCTGAAAAGGAGAAACTACATCTTTCAAAAAAAGAGGTAAAGAAATAAGGCGAAAAGTAATTTATATCCTATAAAGAGCGGCAAAATAAAAGGGGGAAAAAATAATAATAAACAATAAGGAAAAGTTATCATAAGGGGTATTTGGTAATTTAACTTCTCCCTAAAAGCGGGCCGCAAGTCAGTGAGGTGACAACTCGAGCCACGTCACCGCAGGCTGAGAGAGTACTCTCAGCCCGCGGGCTGATATACATTTTTCTCTCTCTCTCTCTCTCTCTCTCTATATATATATATATATATATATATATATATATATATATATATATATATATATGAGAAAAATGTATATCAGTCCGAGTACTATCTCAGCCTGCGGTGACGTGGCTATTTTTCCCCCCTTTATTTTTGCCGCTCTTTATAGGATATAAATTACTTTTCGCCTTATTTCTTTACCTCTTTTTTGAAAGATCTAGTTTCTCCTTTTCAGCCTGCGATAAATTTTTTTTTGAAAATATAAAATCTTTTCAGATCAATTTTTTCAGCCTGCGATAAAATTCTACTTTATAGTTTAATTTTTTTGTATATAATGTAGTCAGAGTTTTTGGTCGCATTGTACATTTAAACTGCGACCTTAGTCAAAGTCTTTGGCCGCAGTGTACATGGTGAAATGCGACCAAGGTCGCAGTGTTGTTATTGATAAAGATGGCCAGCAACTGCAATCTAGGGTTGCATTACATGGACTGCGACTTTGGTCACAGTACGTTAAGTAATTAATTTTTTTGTATATAATGTAGTCAGAGTCTTTGGTCGCATTGTACATTTAAACTGCGACTTTA
This sequence comes from Agave tequilana, assembly GCA_038442645.1. NCBI lineage: Eukaryota > Viridiplantae > Streptophyta > Magnoliopsida > Asparagales > Asparagaceae > Agave > Agave tequilana. Next base: position 36,149 of record JAVJIF010006684.1, on the reverse strand, counting down.
GTTAAAGTCTTTGGTCGCAGAGTACATAGTTAAATGCGACCAAGGTCTCAGTGTTGTTATTGATAAAGATGGCCAGCAACTGCAATCTAGGGTTGCATTACATGGACTGCGACTTTGGTCGCAGTACGTTAAGTAAGTGTTGTTTTATTAAGTTTTGTTTTTGGATTAAGTCATTTTTTGAATCTAAATGAAAAATGAAAAGTTGTCTGTTGTCTGATGCGACTTGGAGTCAGTCCGTGAGACGCGACCTGTCATAAAGATTTTATGAGATCTTTTAACGTCAAGTCTATGTTGACGAACCCCGCACCATTCGTTGTTTCCCGAAGCGGTTGTCCACGCGTCGGCTCTTTATTGGGTTTAGGCGTTAATGTCTTTTAATGCCAAACCGGCGCTGGCGGTTGGAGACCATTAATGCCGACGATTCTGATTAATGAACCATTAATTATGGTTATTATGGGCTGCCTATAAATAGGGCTCACCCTCTCCCTTTAACAGCCCATAATTAGACTGTTTTCTTTCAAGAGCAATTGCTCTGAGAATTTTCGCCTTCTTCAGAGTCTCTAACAGGGGCCTGCCTCCATGGATGAAGATGACCCTATGGACGAACTTGATCGATGTTCGTCCACAAGGGAAGAAGTCATAGACCTCATCATCCACAAGGGAAGAAGTCATGGTCCTCGTCGTTCACAAGGGAAGAAGTCATAATCCCTGACGAGAACTTAAGCCTCACCGAGATCTGCTCTGACTTGATGCACCAGTCAAGCTTGCTGATAACGGATGGTCAGAGTGGGTATGGCGGCGGGGGATGTGGTGGATATAGTGGTGGGTAGCATACCTTGTGAGGTCTCACTCTCCCTATCTTACCCCAGAAGTGACATCGAGGAAACTCCATGCTCACTGGATAGCCTTCTGGTGAAGAGATGTTCATCAACGAAAGATCGTATCCCTGTACTTTGGAGGGTCAGTTGGAATCGGAGGATTCTGCTGCCACCAGACCTCAAAAAGAAGATTGCTCTTAGTCAACAAGGGATTTTTTGATGTTTTGTCTTCTTGGCTACTTTGATGTTTAGTCTTCTTTGTAATACTCAATCTTATTGATTCTGCTGCCACCAGACCTCAAGAAGAAGATTGCTCTTAGTCAACAAGGGATTTTTTGATGTTTAGTCTTCTTTGTACTGCTATATTGTAACACTCAATCTTATTGTATAAGAGATCGTTTTGTATCATTTGCACATGCCTGGAGATAAATGCCTGGACATAAATAAAAAGCATATTTGTTTTTTTTAATAAACTACGAACTTGTTCGCAGCCATGCATTGCAAACAAAACAACTATGACCATAGATGACACTGCGACCAAGGTCGCATAAGATACATTGCAAACAGTAAGTACTGCGACCAAGGTCGACACTGTGACCAAAGTCTGCGACTAAGCAACTGCTGCGGTGACGTGTCACCTCGTCGCAGTGTTGTTGTTGACATCGTCGCAGTGTTGTTGTTGATTAAGACTAAAGACCAGCAATAGCGACCAAGATTGCAGATTATTTTTTTAAGACTGCGGCCATCAACTGCGACCAATGTCGCAGTGTTGTTGTTGATTATTTATAAAGACCACCAACTGCGACCAAGGTCGCAGTGATGTTGTTGATTAAGAGTAAAGACCAGCAACTGCGACCAAGGTCGCTGTGTATTTTATTAAGACTAAACACCAACAACTGCGATCAAGGTCGCAGTTTATTTTATTAAGACTACGGTCGTTTACTTTATTAAGACTACGGTCAGAAACTGCGACCAAGGTAGCAGTGTTGTTGTTGATTAAGACTAAAGTCCAGCAATTGCGACCAAGGTCGCAGTGTATTTATTAAGTCTGCGTCCAGCAACTGCAACCAATGTCGCAACCTTTCATTTTAAAAATTTATAAGGGTGAAGTAATATAATTATTAACTGCGTCCATGGTCGCAGTATATTCGTTTAGCGCAAAATATTTAAAATGAAGGTTTGTAACAATTGTACAGCATTTTCAACCAAGACATAGTAGTAAAAAATGTAATTCACACAATTAACTTTAGAAAACAGATTTATATATTTAAAAAAAAAACAAAATACAATTTTTTTTAAACTTCTAATCCTCGTCATCACCATCGTAATGAGAAAGAAGTTTGCGACTTTGGTCGCAGTACTGAAGGAGGTCGCATTGCTATACGATAGCATGTTTCCTCCGGTATTCTTTATTCTGTATTAAGTATGCGACCATAGAATATTTTTTACTTTTCAATGCTAGAAGTCGCCTGATTGAGATTTTATAGATTGAAATAGAGTTCAGAATTCTTAGTCTCAATGCGAATCCGCTGTAGCAAGGGCTCAAGCGGGTCGTGATCCTCATGGAAGGATGCGATGCAAGCTTTTCGACTCGATTCCTCTGTGTCTTCAAAAATAGGAGAGAAGAGATTAGATCTTGATATGTATGATGTAAAAGATGTGGTCCTGCTGATTTTCTACCACAACCCTATTGCAAATTAAAGAGCTTGATCTTCATCTTAAGATTGATATGATTCACCCTAGGTTATTACAAATATATCAAGTAAGAAAAATTAATACACGATTCTAACTAAGTTGCATTATTCAAAAACCAACTATGGTTCATCCTAACATCTAGGTACAGCCTAATAGAAGACTAATCTCAAATTTATGCTGTCCTAGTTCTTAAATTTGAAGTCATGAAAAGTTCTTTTAACATGCAACCTAGATTAAGAATTTTAAGTATTTTTTAATCTTCTAGAATTAATTGCCTTTAAACCTAGGGTTTCTAGAGATGTTCATTAATCAGATCAAGTTTTAATTGCTCTAGGGTTGCTTTAAGAATCTCAGCAAACCACTAAGAGGATTAGTTCTTCATCATTATTTTTTTTCTTTTCAAATCATTTATATATTTTTTATTTTTTATTTAATGAGAAAGATTGCAAAATAAAGAAAAAGAAAGCAAGAAGAGATCACAGATTGAAAATCAAAGAGATCACAAAAAGAAATAAAATTTGCAGAAATTAAAAGAGAACAAAAGAGTGACCTTTATTTCAGATGAATCTCCGGTTACACAATCGTCTCCTTCTTCTCCACAACGAGCATGAAATAAAAATTACAACTTTAATAAAAGTGGCTAAAGAAAACCCTAATCGTCTCTGGATGCCCTCTCTGCTGCGCCTGCAGAGATATTTATAGTGCAGAATGTAGAGGAGTCCCGGATGAAGTCGCCAACGAAATCTGGTAGCCTGACTCATCCACTTTGCCGCAAAAACCCAAGTTTTGCCGCGGATTTGCGGCAATTTAGTGACGTCTGGCCACGCGCTTTGGCGCGTGGCCTCTCCTGGTCCGTCCATGTGGGCTTTTGCTTCTGGAAGTGTGATCTTGGCTCTCTATCTTGGGATTTCGAGATAACTTAGTAATCAAGTTACCTTGATCTCAAATATCCCAAATCTTCTATCCACGAATTTTGGGCTTTTATCCTCATCGTGCAAGTGTTTAGGGTTGGGTAGAAGTCTATCCTTCCCTCATCTTTGATATTTGCAACTTTAGCCCTTTGTGTATTTGCATTTTGACTTCTTGTAATTGCGCTTTTTCACCTGGGCTTCAAACATGGGCTTGGATCTGGGCTTTTGGGCTCTTTAAGCTTTATTTCTTATTAAAATAATACTTCGAGGCCTGCACACATTAAATAACGAAATATTAATAAATGTGCATTATAATATGAATAAATGTGCAAATGTGATGGTATATATGATGATAATTATGCATTTTTCACTACCTATCACACCCCCACACTTATCTTTTTGCTCGTCCTCGAGTAAAAATCAAAAAGAAAGAGAAAAATCTAACCTAGCTAACTCACTTTCGTAGGAATCACGGTTGCACTTAGCACGTGCAACAAGCCGTTAAACCTCTAGGTTACCCTAGAGGACGAGTGTTGTCTCGTGAGGGTTTTCAGCGGATTACACCCACAAAATCCATAAAAAGGAAAATATTTGAATTATTATTGAAGAGACTAAGTAGTCTATAAGTTTTAGGATTATCATTTTTATTCATTCTTCAAACCTGGTCTTTATAAAGTCAATTGTTATTCATTTTAGGTAAGGATTAAAATTGAATTTCTAATATAGTCTTTTTCGTTACCAAAAGTCATACGCACCCTTATGAATTTAGGAATTCCTTAACTTGGACTCTCATGCCTCTTTATTATTTTTATAACATCATCTAATTTTCTTTCGTGTAAGTATCAAGGCTTCTTGAGGCCCTCATACCTAACTAATTGACTATTAGATGTGTTAATATATATATATATATATATATATATATATATATATATTTTTTGGCATGTATAACTCATCTAATTTTCTTTCGTATAAGTATCAAGGCTTCTTGAGGCCCTCATACCTAACTAATTGATTATTAGATGTGTTAATACATATATTATATTTCTTAGTTTTCTTAGGCTTTCTAATCCACCCATGTAACGAACTTAAAGTCGATGACTCCCAAACCGGTTGGCTTTAGGGCACCAGGTGAGAAAACACCCCGCGGACTCAAATTCGAGTGAACTAGGCCCCAAAACTAAGGACTTTATTTTATTTACTCACCTTTAGGCATGAATACTTATGCTTCTTGAGGCACATGTATCAGCTTAATTGGTGATTTTTTTCTTCTTTTTTTTTCCTTTTTTTTTTTATGAGGCACAAGGTCTTTGTCTTAGAATCCTAGATATGCATTTGGTATGCACATTTCATTAAGGTAAAAATCAAGACTAATTATTTATTCAATTTCTCTCCTATACCTAAAAATTAAACAATTTATTTATTTTGATTAAGTTTTTAGAAATCCTAATCATGATTTTCCTAATCCTTAAAACTAACTTAGATTTCTTTCAAAAAATAAGTCAAAGTATTATCCTTTTTATAATTTTTTTTTAAGTTTTTTTTTTTTTTTATATATTACATACCCTTCCCCCACACTTGTTTCATGCATTGTCCCTAATGTATGAATGAAATGTATGGATGCATGAACTGGCAGAAAGATATAATCACCGATACAGTGGGTCAAAAAGACCCATCGCCGCATTAGCTTCCGGCACAGACTCCAAAAAGATTTTAAGACGTTGACCATTTACCTTGAATGCATTGCCATTTTTGGGATCGTAGATCTCTATGGCTCCGTGTGGAAACACCGTCTTAACAATGAATGGTCCTGTCCATCTTGACTTTAACTTGCCGGGAAAGAGGTGAAGTCTAGAGTTGTAAAGTAAAACTTTTTGTCCTTGGACAAAAGTTTTTCTCGTGATGAATTTATCGTGAAAAACCTTAACTCTATCCTTCGCAATCTTCGCATTCTCGTATGCATCATTCCTCAACTCCTCTAGTTCAGAAATTTATAATTTCCGAAACTCACCGGCCTTATCTAAATCGAAATTTAGCTGCTTAATTGCCCAAAGGGCCCGGTGCTCTAGCTCGACAGGAAGGTGGCAAGCCTTTCCAAAGACCAGTCTGTAGGGAGACATTCCTAGAATCGTCTTAAAGGCAGTCCTATATGCCCATAGGGCATCCACCAGTTTGGTGGACCAATCCTTCCTATTCTGATTCACAGTCTTCTCCAAAATGAGCTTGACTTGCCTATTAGAAACTTCTACCTGCCCGCTAGTTTGAGGATGGTAGGGCGTAGACAACTTGTGGGTAATGGCATATTTTCGCATAAGAGCTTCAAAAGTTCTATTGCAAAAATGTGTGCCATTGTCGCTAATGATGGCTCGAGGGATTCCAAAGCGTGAGATGATATTATCTTTCAAGAATTTGACAACAATTTTGTTGTCATTTGTCTTGCAAGGGACAGCTTCTACCCACTTTGACACGTAGTCTACGGCCAACAAGATGTACTGGTGCCCAAACGAATTAGGGAAGGGTCCCATAAAATCAATGCCCCATACGTCGAAAAGTTCTACTTCTAGAATGGGATTTAGGGGCATCATATTTCGTTTGGAAATTCTTCCTATCATTTGACATCTTGTGCAAGTTTTGCAATACTCAAATGCGTCTCTAAACACAGTTGGCCAATAAAAGCCACTTTGCAGAATTTTCTCGGCAGCTTTGCGGGGACCAAAATGTCCACCGCAAGCGAACTCATGACAAAAAGCTAGCACGCTTCTAGTCTCCTCGTCGGGGACACATCTCCTAATGATTTGGTCGCTACAATATTTGAAAAGATAAGGATCTTCCCACATGTAATACCGAACTTGAGACAAGAATCGGTATCTATCCTGTTTAGACCAACTAGGTGGTGTTTGGTTTGTGACTAAGTAATTTACTATGTCAGCAAACCATGGCTCCTTAGAGATGGCTAGAAGTTGCTCATCGGGAAAATTGTCATTGATGGGCAGCTCGTCAGAAGGTGCGTTTGGCACACGAGAGAGATGGTCAGCTACGACATTTTCGACACCTTTTTTATCTCGAATTTCGAGATCGAATTCTTGAAGGAGAAGGATCCAACGAATGAGTCGGGCCTTCGCATCTTTTTTAAGCATAAGGTATCGAAGAGCAGAATGGTCAGTGAAAATCGTGGTCTTGGTCCCAAGTAGGTATGGGCGGAATTTCTCCAAAGCGAACACTACTGCCAAGAATTCCTTCTCGGTTGTAGTATAGTTCATTTGGGTGTCATTGAGCGTCCTACTCGAATAATAGATCACGTGCTGCTTGCTATCCTTACGCTGTCCTAAGACAGCACCTATCGCAAAATCTGAGGCATCGCACATGATCTCAAAAGGCTTGGACCAGTCCGGAGGTGAGATGATAGGAGCAGAGATAAGTTCCATTTTCAATTTCTCCCATGTAGTATGGCACCTATCATCAAAGATGAAGGACACGTCTTTAGCTAGAAGGTTTGTAAGGGGTCTAGCAATTTTGCTAAAGTCCTTAATGAACCTACGATAAAATCCGGCGTGTCCTAAGAAAGACCGAATGTCCTTCACGCATCGCGGAAGTGGAAGTCTCGCTATGATCTCCACCTTGGCCTTGTCTACCTTAATCCCTTCCCTAGATATCTCGTGACCTAGGACAATCCCATGTTACACCATGAAGTGACACTTTTCCCAATTTAGGGTCAAGTTCTTTTTGGTGCACCTACTCAGTACTAGCTCCAAGTGATGGAGACACTGGTCAAATGAATTTCCATAGACGGAGAAGTCGTCCATGAAAATTTCTAGGAAACGCTCGACCATATCAGAAAACAAGCTTAACATACAATGTTGGAATGTGGCGGGGGCATTGCATAGGCCGAAAGGCATTCGACGGTAGGCAAATGTCCCAAATGGACATGTGAACGTTGTCTTCTCTTGATCCTCCGGTGCTATAGGAATTTGGTTATACCCTGAATAACCGTCCAAAAAGCAGTAATACTCATGACCTGCTAATCTTTCCAACATTTGGTCAATGAAAGGGAGGGGAAAATGATCTTTCCTAGTGGCTGCGTTCAACTTGCGGTAGTCTATGCATACTCTCACCTTGGTAGGCAATCGTGTTTGCACTAACTCATGCTTGTCGTTCTCTACCACAGTAAAGCTAGACTTCTTAGGGACCACATGCATTGGGCTAACCCATTCGCTATCGGAAATGGGATAAATGATCCCATTATCTAACAGTTTCACTATTTCAGCGTGTACAGCCTTCTGCATGAGTGGGTTTAGCCTACGCTGTGGATCCCTCTTCGGTCTAACCCCTTCCTCTAGATGGATACGATGCTGGACTATTGTAGGGCTCAGTCCCTTGATATCTGCCATAGTCCAACCAATGGCTTCCCTATGTCTCCTAAGGGTTGCCAGCAGGTCCTCCTCTTGCCTATTGGTCAAATTAGATGCAACTATGACCGGTAACGTCTCTTGTTCACCTAGGTAGGCGTACTTAAGATGTTTGGGCAAGGCTTTTAACTCCAAAGAAGGAGTTGGCTCGATGGGTGGAGGAGTTAAGCTAGAATCTCCCATCTCTATAGAACTCAGATTTGATTCCCATTCGATCTCATCAAGACTGATATCACTTGTTTCTAACTCTTCCTCTTCCTCTGACTCAAATATGATCTCATCATTATGCTCACTCGTCATGTTCTCAATGGAGTTAACCTCAAAGGGTTGGTCGGTCACATCGTAGGGATGCTTACCTAGGTTGAAAACATTGACTTCCTTGGTCATATCCCCAAAAGTCAGTCTCATGGAACCGTTTCTACAATTTATAATTGCATTAGCGGTTGCTAGGAACGGTCTTCCTAAGATAACGGGAGTTTGGGACCTAGGATTAGACACAGGTTGTGTCTCTAAGACAATGAAATCGACCGGGTAAATGAATTCTCCAACCCGTATGAGAACGTCATTGATCTCTCCCTTTGGAACTTTGATAGAGCGGTCAGCCAACTGAATAGTAACTTGGGTCGGGTTGAGTTCACCTAATCCAAGTTGTTGATACACGGAGAAAGGGAGCAAATTGATGCTGGCTCCTAAATCGAGGAGTGCTCGATTGATTTCGGCTTGACCTATGGTGCAAGAAATGGTGGGGCAACCTGGGTCCTTATACTTGATAGGGATCTGGTTGGACAGTAGCTCACTAATGTTAGTGGCTAGAAAAACCTTCTTAGGCACATTAGTCTTTCTTTTCTTGGTGCACATGTCCTTAATGAATTTGGCATAACTAGGGACCAGTTGGATTGCATCAAGAAGTGGAATGTTGAGCCTAACTTGATTGAACACCTCTAATAATTTCTCCATATGTGCATTGTTGTTGCTTCTAAGCCTATTTGGAAATGGAGCTATAGGCTGGTGCAACTGATCTGCTGACTTTTCAGCTTCAGTTTCCTTGGGACTGGATGGAGAAGGAGTGGAGCTAGATGGAATGGAAGTGGAGCTAGATGGAATGGATGGCTGAGATGGATCCGATGGCATAGATACTTGATTATCAACTTGTTTCCCAGATCTGAGTGTATGAACCATGTGACACTGATTTGGGTCTTGAGCCTCATTGGCTGGCCTAGGATTCCTAGGATTTGGCAATGGTTGACTCGGTAGGGTACCCCTCTGTCTCTCTTGCTGGTTCAATTGGAGCTCTATCCTACTTAGGACTTGAGCCAGCGTGTCTTGGCTTTTGACTAGGGTATCCACCTTTCTTTCCAAATTTGAAAGTCTTGTCTCCATTTGTGAATTTTGGAAAGATGGTGGAGGATTAGGGAAATTTTGTTGATAGGACAGATTTTGGAAGTTGTTGGAGAATTTGGGCCTCACTTGATCATTGTTGCTTGGGCCCCATGAAAAATTGGGATGGTTTCTCCAACCGGGATTGTAGGTGGGCGAATAAGGATTGTTGGCAGGCCTTGTGAAGGCCGCACTCATATGTTCGGGCAAGCTTTGATGCGCGATGAAGACAGGACATTCCTCGAACACATGGTTCATATCTTGACAATAAGTACAGCCCGCCGAAGATGTTGGGCTGACTTGGTTCACAGAGACTGGTTCTTTAGTTTCAAGAGCCTCAAGTCTTCGCATAACAGCAGCTAACTTAGCATCGGTTGCTACGTTGGCCTCAATGGAATGGATACCTCCTTTAGAAGAAGTAGGGTCATTAGTCCTAGATTTTTCAAGAGTAGGGTCCCATTGGATGGATTTTTCAGCTAATTCCTCAAACAATGTCCATCCTTCATCTTCATTCTTTTGCAGAAATCCTCCTTGACACATGGATTCTAACAGTGTTTTAGTAGAATAATCTAATCCATCATAGAGAACTTGGCAAAGTCGCCATTTCTCTATCCCATGGTGAGGACATTGGGCAAGGAGATCCTTAAATGCTCGAAGTATTTCCAAAAAGGTTCATTGGCTGTTTGCTTATACTGGAGGATATTCTTCCTAATCAGTGCAGTCTTGTGAACGGGATAAAATTTCTTTAAGAAGGCCTTAATGAAATTATCCCAAGAAGATATTGAACCGGCCTCTAGACTGTAGAGCCATTTCTTTGCTAAATCCTTCAAAGCAAAGGGGATAAACCTAAGTTTGATAGCATCGTCTCCTAACTTAGGTATATTCATCATTTGACATACTTCTTCAAATTCCCTTATGAAGAAGTATGCATCCTCAGATTCAAGTCCATGAAATTTGGGAAGAGTGTTGATGTATTGTGGCTTGAGTTCATATGGGTCAACACTTTCGATAGTGAGCTGGATGCAAGAAGGAAGAGAGGTTCTAATAGGATAGAACCTATCTTGGAGTGACTGTGGTTGTGCCATGTGTGATTCGGGCTTGAGCTCGGGTGGTGAACTAGTTCTAGTTAGCCTGGATGTAAGTGGGTCTCTCGACCAAGCGGTCATGCACAATCAGCAAACAAGTTCACCCAATCAATCAAAAAAAGAAAAACAATCAAAAGTCCTAATCTAAGGTAAGCCTTGACCTAGACGACTCCTAACTTTAGACTGTCCTTAGGAGGTCTACTGTCGACGTTAACCACAAGCTAATCGGCCAGGTAGGTGGCAAGACCGGTGGGAGGTTTTCCGTCAGAGACGTTCCTTAATTAAATAACCACCGTTCTTCGGGCTTTCGGCCCTCAATCCCCTGCCTAGACACCGATTTGACAAGAGTTAATTTCGAACAATTTTCCTCCTTCGGTCAATCTCCTATTGAGTCCGAGTTAACCTAGGGCCAACGTCTAGTCAAATTTTACTTAAGGTTAGGGTTGTGAGTGTGACGGATATGATTTGTGGGCCAAGGAAGGGTGATGAAATCCCCACCTTATCTTGCTTATGGGTTATGCCCTTAAGATGAATTAGTGTACGTATAAAGCGGTAGAAAAGTAATCACTCAAGAAAGCAGTAAACAACCAAGAGTGTTTCCTAATCTATATGCTATGCAAACGTACCTTGTCGCCAGCACTCTTCAACAGAATTAAAAAAATGTAAATAGACACGTGCCCTAAATGCAAGAGTCTAAATTTTTTTTTTATTTTCAACAAATAGGTTAATGTTATTAATTAGCAGTTGCAGAGTGATCACAGAGAAATAATATCACAGCAGAAAATAGAATTTTGCACTGCAGAGCAGCAGAAAGCACAGTTTTTGAATAATGCAACTTAGTTAGAATCGTGTATTAATTTTCTTGCTTGATATATTTGTAATAACCTAGGGTGAATCATATCAATCTTAAGATGAAGATCAAGCTCTTTAATTTGCAATAGGGTTGTGGTAGAAAATCAGCAAACCACTAAGAGGATTAGTTCTTCATCATTATTTTTTTTCTTTTCAAATTATTTATATTTTTTTTATTTTTTATTTAATGAGAAAGATTGCAAAATAAAGAAAAAGAAAGCAAGAAGAGATCACAGATTGAAAATCAAAGAGATCACAAAAAGAAATAAAATTTGCAGAAATTAAAAGAGAACAAAAGAGTGACCTTTATTTCAGATGAATCTCCGGTTACACAATCGTCTCCTTCTTCTCCACAACGAGCATGAAATAAAAATTACAACTTTAAATAAAAGTGGCTAAAGAAAACCCTAATCGTCTCTGGATGCCCTCTCTGTTGCGCCTGCAGAGATATTTATAGTGCAGAATGTAGAGGAGTCCCGGATGAAGTCGCCAACGAAATCTGGTAGCCTGACTCATCCACTTTGCCGCAAAAACCCAAGTTTTGCCGCGGATTTGCGGCAATTTAGTGACGTCTGGCCACGCGCTTTGGCGCGTGGCCTCTCCTGGTCCGTCCATGTGGGCTTTTGCTTCTGGAAGTGTGATCCTGGCTCTCTATCTTGGGATTTTGAGATAACTTAGTAATCAAGTTACCTTGATCTCAAATATCCCAAATCTTCTATCCACGAATTTTGGGCTTTTATCCTCATCGTGCAAGTGTTTAGGGTTGGGTAGAAGTCTATCCTTCCCTCATCTTTGAAATTTGTAACTTTAGCCCTTTGTGTATTTACATTTTGACTTCTTGTAATTGCGCTTTTTCACCTGGGCTTCAAACATGGGCTTGGATCTGGGCTTTTGGGCTCTTTAAGCTTTATTTCTTATTAAAATAATACTTCGAGGCCTGCACACATTAAATAACGAAATATTAATAAATGTGCATTATAATATGAATTAATGTGCAAATGTGATGGTATATATGATGATAATTATGCATTTTTCACTACCTATCATCGCCGTCGTCATATAAAAGGGGTATTTTTGTCAATTTGTTTCACGATTGTTTAGGCGGGATTTTTTTGATTTTTTTGGCGCCCACACTCTGCGACCGATGTGTGGTATATATTCAGCCACGTCCCGCAGGCTGAGAAACTCTCTCAGCCTGCAGGCTGAGGTACAGTAAGCCCATGAGAAAAATGTATATCAGCCCGCGGGCTGAGAGTACTATCTCAGCCTGCGGTGACGTGGCTCATTTGTCACCTCACTGACTTGCGGCCCGCTTTTAGGTAGAAGTTAAATTACCAAATACACCTTATGATAACTTTTCCTTATTGTTTATTATTATTTTTTCCCCCTTTTATTTTTGCCGCTCTTTATAGGATATAAATTACTTTTCGCCCTATTTCTTTACCTCTTTTTTGAAAGATCTAGTTTCTCCTTTTCAGCCTGCGATAAAATTTTTTTTGAAAATATAAAATCTTTTCAGATCAATTTTTTCAGCCTGCGATAAAATTCTACTTTATAGTTTAATTTTTTTGTATATAATGTAGTCAGAGTCTTTGGTCGCATTGTACATTTAAACTGCGACCTTAGTCAAAGTCTTTGGTCGCAGTGTACATGGTGAAATGCGACCAAGGTCGCAGTGTTGTTATTGATAAAGATGGCCAGCAACTGCAATCTAGGATTGCATTACATGGACTGCGACTTTGGTCGCAGTACGTTAAGTAATTAATTTTTTTGTATATAATGTAGTCAGAGTCTTTGGTCGCATTGTACATTTAAACTGCGACCTTAGTCAAAGTCTTTGGTCGCAGTGTACATGGTTAAATGCGACCAAGGTCGCAGTGTTGTTATTGATAAAGATGGCCAGCAACTACAATCTAGGGTTGCATCACATGGACTGCGACTTTGATCGCAGTACGTTAAGTAAGTGTTGTTTTATTAAGTGTTATTTTTGGATTAAGTCATTTTTTGAATCTAAATGAAAAATGAAAAGTTGTCTGTTGTCTGATGCGACTTGGAGTCAGTCCGTGAGACGCGAACTGTCATAAAGATTTTATGAGATCTTTTAACGTCAAGTCTATGTTGACGAACCCCGCACCATTCGTTATTTCCCGAAGCGGTTGTCCACGCGTCGGCTCTTCATTGGGTTTAGGCGTTAATGTCTTTTAATGCCAAACCGGCGCTGGCGGTTGGAGACCATTAATGCCGACGATTCTGATTAATGAACCATTAATTATGGTTATTATGGGCTGCCTATAAATAGGGCTCACCCTCTCCCTTTAACAGCCCATAATTAGACTGTTTTCTTTCGAGAGCAATTGCTCTGAGAATTTCCGCCTTCTTCAGAGTCTCTAACAGGGGCCGCCTCCATGGATGAAGATGACCCTATGGACGAACTTGATCGATGTTCGTCCACAAGGGAAGAATTCATAGACCTCATCGTCCACAAGGGAAGAAATCATGGTCCTCGTCGTTCACAAGGGAAGAAGTCATAATCCCTGACGAGGACTTAAGCCTCACCGAGATCTGCTCTGACTTGATGCACCAGTCAAGCTTGCTGATAACGGATGGTCAGAGTGGGTATGGCGGCGGGGGATGTGGTGGATATAATGGTGGGTAGCATACCTTGTGAGGTCTCACTCTCCCTATCTTACCCCAGAAGTGACATCGAGGAAACTCCATGCTCACTGGATAGCCTTCTGGTGAAGAGATGTTCATCAACGAAAGATCGTATCCCGGCACTTTGGAGGGTCAGTTGGAATCGGAGGATTCTGCTGCCACCAGACCTCAAGAAGAAGATTGCTCTTAGTCAACAAGAGATTTTTTGATGTTTTGTCTTCTTGGCTACTTTGATGTTTAGTCTTCTTTGTAACACTCAATCTTATTGATTCTGCTGCCACCAGATCTCAAGAAGAAGATTGCTCTTAGTCAACAAGGGATTTTTTGATGTTTAGTCTTCTTTGTACTGCTATATTGTAACACTCAATCTTATTGTATAAGAGATCGTTTTGTATCATTTGCACATGCCTGGAGATAAATGCCTGGACATAAATAAAAAGCATATTTGTTTTTTTTAATAAACTACGAACTTGTTCGCAGTCATGCATTGCAAACAAAACAACTATGACCATAGATGACACTGCGACCAAGGTCGCATAAGATACATTGCAAACAGTAAGTACTGCGACCAGGGTCGACACTGTGACCAAAGTCTGCGACTAAGCAACTGCTGCGGTGACGTGTCACCTCGTCGCAGTGTTGTTGTTGACCTCGTCGCAGTGTTGTTGTTGATTAAGACTAAAGACCAGCAATAGCGACCAAGATTGCAGATTATTTTTTTAAGACTGCGGCCATCAACTGCGACCATGTCGCAGTGTTGTTGTTGATTATTTATAAAGACCACCAACTGCGACCAAGGTCGCAGTGATGTTGTTGATTAAGAGTAAAGACCAGCAACTGCGACCAAGGTCGCTGTGTATTTTATTAAGACTAAACAACAACAACTGCGATCAAGGTCGCAGTTTATTTTATTAAGACTACGGTCGTTTACTTTATTAAGACTACGGTCAGAAACTGCGACCAAGGTAGCAGTGTTGTTGTTGATTAAGACTAAAGTCCAGCAACTGCGACCAAGGTCTCAGTGTATTTATTAAGTCTGCGTCCAGCAACTGCAACCAATGTCGCAACCTTTCATTTTAAAAATTTATAAGGGTGAAGTAATATAATTATTAACTGCGTCCATGGTCGCAGTATATTCGTTTAGCGTAAAATATTTAAAATGAAGGTTTGTAACAATTGTACAGCATTTTCAACCAAGACATAGTAGTAAAAAATGTAATTCACACAATTAACTTTAGAAAACAGATTTATATATATTTAAAAAAAAAAATACAATTTTTTTAAACTTCTAATCCTCGTCATCACCATCGTAATGAGAAAGAAGTTTGCGACTTTGGTCGCAGTACTGAAGGAGGTCGCATTGCTATACGATAGCATGTTTCCTCCGGAATTCTTTATTCTGTATTAAGTATGCGACCATAGAATATTTTTTTACTTTTCAATGCTAGAAGTCGCCGTCGTCATATAAAAGGGGTATTTTTGTCAATTTGTTTCACGATTGTTTAGGCGGGATTTTTTTGATTTTTTTGGCGCCCACACTCTGCGACCGATGTGTGGTATATATTCAGCCACGTCCCGCAGGCTGAGAAACTCTCTCAGCCTGCAGGCTGAGGTACAGTAAGCCATGAGAAAAATGTATATCAGCCCGCGGGCTGAGAGTACTATCTCAGCCTGCGGTGACGTGGCTCAATTTGTCACCTCACTGACTTGCGGCCCGCTTTTAGGTAGAAGTTAAATTACCAAATACCCCTTATGATAACTTTTCCTTATTGTTTATTATTATTTTTCCCCCTTTTATTTTTGCCGCTCTTTATAGGATATAAATTACTTTTCGCCCTATTTCTTTACCTCTTTTTTGAAAGATCTAGTTTCTCCTTTTCAGCCTGCGATAAAATTTTTTTTGAAAATATAAAATCTTTTCAGATCAATTTTTTCAGCCTGCGATAAAATTCTACTTTATAGTTTAATTTTTTTGTATATAATGTAGTCAGAGTCTTTGGTCGCATTGTACATTTAAACTGCGACCATAGTCAAAGTCTTTGGTCGCAGTGTACATGGTGAAATGCGACCAAGGTCGCAGTGTTGTTATTGATAAAGATGGCCAGCAACTGCAATCTAGGGTTGCATTACATGGACTGCGACTTTGGTCGCAGTACGTTAAGTAATTAATTTTTTTGTATATAATGTAGTCAGAGTCTTTGGACGCATTGTACATTTAAACTGCGACCTTAGTCAAAGTCTTTGGTCGCAGTGTACATGGTTAAATGCGACCAAGGTCGCAATGTTGTTATTGATAAAGATGGCCAGCAACTGCAATCTAGGGTTGCATTACATGGACTGCGACTTTGGTCGCAGTACGTTAAGTAAGTGTTGTTTTATTAAGTGTTGTTTTGGATTAAGTCATTTTTTGAATCTAAATGAAAAATGAAAAGTTGTCTGTTGTCTGATGCGACTTGGAGTCAGTCCGTGAGACGCGACCTGTCATAAAGATTTTATGAGATCTTTTAACGTCAAGTCTATGTTGACGAACCCCGCACCATTCGTTGTTTCCCGAAGCGGTTGTCCACGCGTCGGCTCTTCATTGGGTTTAGGCGTTAATGTCTTTAATGCCAAACCGGCGCTGGCGGTTGAGATCATTAATGCCGACGATTCTGATTAATGAACCATTAATTATGGTTATTATGGGCTGCCTATAAATAGGGCTCACCCTCTCCCTTTAACAGCCCATAATTAGACTGTTTTCTTTCGAGAGCAATTGCTCTTAGAATTTCCGCTTTCTTCAGAGTCTCTAACAGGGGCCTGCCTCCATGGATGAAGATGACCCTATGGACGAACTTGATCGATGTTCGTCCACAAGGGAAGAAGTCATAGACCTCATCGTCCACAAGGGAAGAAGTCATGGTCCTCGTCGTTCACAAGGAAGAAGTCATAATCCCTGACGAGGATTTAAGCCTCACCGAGATCTGCTCTGAGTTGATGCACCAGTCAAGCTTGCTGATAATGGATGGTCAGAGTGGGTATGGCGGCGGGGGATGTGGTGGATATAGTGGTGGGTAGCATACCTTGTGAGGTCTCACTCTCCCTATCTTACCCCAGAAGTGACATCGAGGAAACTCCATGCTCACTGGATAGCCTTCTGGTGAAGAGATGTTCATCAACGAAAGATCGTATCCCTGCACTTTGGAGGGTCAGTTGGAATCGGAGGATTCTGCTGCCACCAGACCTCAAGAAGAAGATTGCTCTTAGTCAACAAGGGATTTTTTGATGTTTTGTCTTCTTGGCTACTTTGATGTTTAGTCTTCTTTGTAATACTCAATCTTATTGATTCTGCTGCCACCAGACCTCAAGAAGAAGATTGCTCTTAGTCAACAGGGATTTTTGATGTTTAGTCTTCTTTGTACTGCTATATTGTAACACTCAATCTTATTGTATAAGAGATCGTTTTGTATCATTTGCACATGCCTGGAGATAAATGCCTGGACATAAATAAAAAGCATATTTGTTTTTTTAATAAACTACGAACTTGTTCGCAGCCATGCATTGCAAACAAAACAACTATGACCATAGATGACACTGCGACCAAGGTCGCATAAGATACATTGCAAACAGTAAGTACTGCGACCAGGGTCGACACTGTGACCAAAGTCTGCGACTAAGCAACTGCTGCGGTGACGTGTCACCTCGTCGCAGTGTTGTTGTTGACATCGTCGCAGTGTTGTTGTTGATTAAGACTAAAGACCAGCAATAGCGACCAAGATTGCAGATTATTTTTTTAAGACTGCGGCCATCAACTGCGACCAATGTCGCAGTGTTGTTGTTGATTATTTATAAAAGACCACCAACTGCGACCAAGGTCGCAGTGATGTTGTTGATTAAGAGTAAAGACCAGCAACTGCGACCAAGGTCGCTGTGTATTTTATTAAGACTAAACACCAACAACTGCGATCAAGGTCGCAGTTTATTTTATTAAGACTACGGTCGTTTACTTTATTAAGACTACGGTCAGAAACTGCGACAAGGTAGCAGTGTTGTTGTTGATTAAGACTAAAGTCCAACAATTGCGACCAAGGTCGCAGTGTATTTATTAAGTCTGCGTCCAGCAACTGCAACCAATGTCGCAACCTTTCATTTTAAAAATTTATAAGGTGAAGTAATATAATTATTAACTGCGTCCATGGTCGCAGTATATTCGTTTAGCGTAAAATATTTAAAATGAAGGTTTGTAACAATTGTACAGCATTTTCAACCAAGACATAGTAGTAAAAAATGTAATTCACACAATTAACTTTAGAAAACAGATTTATATATATTTAAAAAAAACAAAATATAATTTTTTTAAACTTCTAATCCTCGTCATCACCATCGTAATGAGAAAGAAGTTTGCGACTTTGGTCGCAGTACTGAAGGAGGTCGCATTGCTATACGATAGCATGTTTCCTCCGGTATTCTTTATTCTGTATTAAGTATGCGACCATGGAATATTTTTTTACTTTTCAATGCTAGAAGTCGCCGTCGTCATATAAAAGGGGTATTTTTGTCAATTTGTTTCACGATTGTTTAGGCGGGATTTTTTTGATTTTTTTGGCGCCCACACTCTGCGACCGATGTGTGGCATATATTCAGCCACGTCCCGCAGGCTGAGAAACTCTCTCAGCCTGCAGGCTGAGGTACAGTAAGCCCTATATATATATATATATATATATATATATATATATATATTATATATATATATATATATATATATATATATAGAGAGAGAGAGAGAGAGAGAGAGAGAGAGAAATGTATATCAGCCCGCGAGCTGAGAGTACTCTCTCAGCCTGCGGTCACGTGGCTCAATTTGTCACCTCACTAACTTGCAGCCCGCTTATAGGAAGAAGTTAAATTACCAAATACCCCTTATGAAAAGCTACTTTTTCTTTAACTTTCCTTATTGTTTATTATTTTTTTGCCCAAAAGGCAATTTTTGGTGCGCACGTTGTCAGACTTGTTTATTATTATTTTTTTCTCCTTTCTTTTTGCCGCTCTTTATATGATTTAGGTTATTGATTATAAATTATTTTTTCCCCCCTATTTCCTTACCTCTCTTTGTCAGATCTAGGTTCTCCTATATAGTTTATTTTTTTGTGTATATAATGTAGACAGAGACTTTGGTCGCAGTGTACATGGTTAATTGTGACCAAGGTCGCAATGTTGTTATTGATAAAGAAGGCCAGCATCTGCAATCTAGGGTCGCAGTACAATGACTGCGACTTAGGTCGCAGTACGTTAGGTAGGTGTTTCCTTTATATTAACACGCATATGTTGTTATTGATAAAGAGGGCCAGCATCTGCAATCTAGGGTCGCAGTACAATGACTGCGACTTAGGTCGCAGTACGTTAGGTAGGTGTTTCCTTTATATTAACACGCATAGCGACCAAGGTCGCAGTGTTCTTGTTGATTAATACTAAAGATCAGCAACTGCGACCAGGTCGCAGTGTATTTTATTTAGACTCAACCAACAACTGCGATCAAAGTCATATAGGTAGGTATTTCCTTTATATTAACACGCATAGCGACCAAGGTCGCAGTGTTCTTGTTGATTAATACTAAAGACCAGCAACTGCGACCAAGGTCGCAGTGTATTTTATTAAGACTCGGCCAACAACTGCGATCAAAGTCATATAGGTAGGTGTTTCCTTTATATTAACACGCATAGCGACCAAGGTCGCAGTGTTCTTATTGATTAATACTAAAGACCAGCAACTGCGACCAAGGTCGCAGTGTATTTTATTAAGACTCGGCCAACAACTGCGATCAAAGTCATATATATTTAAAAAAAAAGTATGACTGCTTTAATTTAAAAAAAGTCATATATATCCTTCATTTTAAAATTAACCTTAGAAAACAGATTCATATATATTTAAAAAAACAAAATACAATTTTTAAACTTCTAATCCTCGTCATCACCATCGTAATCAGATTCGTCGTCAAGATTATGACTGCTTTCGTCTTCCATATCGCTTTCCGTCCCTTCCTCCTCTTCAGCGGCAATCTCCTCTTCGCTTTCTTCCTCTTCATGTTTGTATTTTGGTTCATCAATGAACTCCCAGAACGGGTCATCTGTATCAAGCTCATCCTCTGACCCGTAGCGAGGCATATCTTCAGAATTATACATCCAATCATCATTAGATGATTGGCTTCTTTCCGGTGAAGACGGTGGAGAAGACATTTTTTGAATCTATTTTCCGAACAATGAGCTATTTTCCGAACAGTGAGAGTAACGAGTTTGAGCAAAAATAATTTAGTATGTTTTTAATCCTTTGCTGATGACCCTTTATATATTTTTAATCTCAGAATTCCAAAGGGTTTAAGCTCTCAAACCACGTGAATATCTCCCAAACTTATTTTCTACCTTTTCTCAAAAATTGTATACTTCCTAGGTGACTGTTCAGTTATCAAAAACAGTTTAAAAGTTAATACACTATAACTTTAAATTACTTTGAACTCCAAAACAGTACATTATTGCGACCATAGTCGCATTGGGAACTGATAAATGATTAAGTAACTGCGACCATAAATTGTCAACCGTTAGTCATCAAATACTGTCCTTCGTATATTTTCTGAATGTTTGTCCGATCCTCCTATGAACAATTAAATTGGTGTTTACATATATTATGCGACCATGGATCGCGACTATGATCGCAGTACCGCGACTATGATCGCAGTACTTAACGAGAGTGATAGTATAATCACAGTTTTACATATTATTTTATATTTTTTTGTTCTTTATTTTGTGAATGTTGTCTCATCCTCCTATGAACAATTAAATTGGTGTTTACATATATTATGCGACCATGGACTGCGACTATGATCGCAGTACCGCGACTATGGTCGCAGTATTTAACGAGAGCGATAGTTTAATCACAGTTTACGTATAATTTTATATTCTTTTTGTTCTTTATTTTTGACTTTTGTCTGAATAAGGACTGATTCTATAGTCGCAGTTCACCGTATCTTTTGTCTCAGCCGCCTATAACGTATGAATTATTTTTAATTATTGCATCCGTAGTAGGACTGCGACTATGGTCGCAGTGTTTAAGAGCACCAGTCGCAGTTTGGATATGTAATTAAAAGAGCTTATAAGTTAATATAGTGAGAAAGAGACCTTACAAAAATAGAATTAAAAGCTTTTAAAAGAAGACAAAATATAATTGAATATCAGAAGATAAGAAAATCCTAATCCTCGTCATTATCACCATCATAAGTAGATTCATCGTCTCCATTCTTCTGCTCTTCCTCTTCATCACTTATTTCCTCATCATCTTCCTGTTTTTGAGGTTTTTTTTGTTTCACCGATGAACTCCCAGAATGGATCGTCTCTATCAAACTCTTCGTCTGACCCGTTGCTAGGAAGCGAGCCTACAACATCAGAGGACATGATTTCATCAAGCATGTCTCTGTCAAGTGGCAGAGGAATAATGTCTTCTTCACTGACTCACATGAAAACTTCATTATCATCATGAGTAGGAGGATCAGTTAATACATTATTTGATGTAGTGAGATAGTCAAAAGGAGTGAAGTCCAGACTGGTATCAAATTCACTAGAATATCCTGAAGACAAAGGACTGGTGGGGGAACGATTGAAGTTGAAATCTAAGTGTTCAGAGGAAGAAGATGGGGAAGACATGATTCAAGAATGAATTTTTTTGGAAGTTTTTGAAATCAAATTGAAAAGGAAGAGCGAAAATATAGTTTTTAGGTATGAGATAATATATTAGTAACAAGCATTATATAAAGGTCAATATTGTGAAAGAACATGAATAGTAATAATAATTGTTACAGGTGATGTTTGAGTATGGTAAGAAGTGGTAAAAAAAATTTAATTGAAGATTTATTGCGGGAGAATCCGAAGTACAAATTAACTTTTTATAGAATTGTTTGCCTATACCTTTAGATTACGTATGATGCACATCTTTTCTTTCTCGTGATTAACATTAGTGCATCTCTTTTTTCTAGACTGTTGTTGTATCACGGTAGAAAGAATATTAATTACTTCATTTAATTCAGTGTAATTAGTATAATAATTTTTATAAGATTTGATATACGCGAATTGATCTCAGGGTCGCATGGCTAATCCACCCTAGTCGCATATTAAAAATCTTTTACATAAGGCATGGGAAAGAAGATTGCGACTTGCTCGCAGTACTGAAGGAGGTCGCATTGTTGTACGATAGAATGCGACTAGGGTCGCAGACGTTATATAAAGAAGTTTTGTTATACAATGACTGCGACTAGTGAGTGCGACTGTGTCGCAGTTGTCATATAAAATTGAAATTATATTGTATTAGGTCACATAAAAACGTTTTGTTATACTATGAGTGCGACTAGTGACTGCGACTGTGTCGCAGTTGTTATATTGTATTAAGTCTGCGACCATGGCATGTTTTTAAATTTTCAATGCTTCTGCTTATTTTACATTATATTGATCCAATTTTTTTAATTATATTTTTCGATGTATTCAAATTATGAATTTTATAACTGTAGATATATTTAACTGAAATTTTGTTTGTTCATGACTTTATTTCACTTTAGAATTAAAAAAAGGGTATTTTTGTCAATTTGTTTCACGATTGTTTAGGCGGGATTTTTTAATTTTTTTGGCGCCAACACACTGCGGGCGATGTGTGGCATATATTCAGCCACGTCCCGCCGGCTGAGAAACTCTCTCAGCCTGCAGGCTGAGGTACAGTAACCCCATATATAAATATATATATATATATATATATATATATATATATATATATGGGGTTACTATATATATATATATATATTTATATATGGGGTTACTGTACCTCAGCCTGCAGGCTGAGAGAGTTTCTCAGCCGGCGGGACGTGGCAATATAATAGCCACAAACTTCTCATAAATTTTGGCGGACAAAAACTTGAAAAATCCCGCCTATTTACTCTCAGTCACCTCAACTTTGTATTTGACAAAAATACCCTCCGTCACAACTTTTTACCTTATGTAAAATATTCCTTTTAAAAAATTTAAATTTATAAATTTGTAAAACAGTGACAAAATTCGATTTTTTTTTCAAGTTTTTTCATTTCCTTCTATTTTAACCATGGTCGCAGTTGTTTGGAATAATCGATGTAGATATATGCGACCTTGCTAATAGTTTTTTCACCAAATTTTTTTTTTTCATACACTATATGACGACCTGGGTCGCAGTTGTTAAAATTATAGTTCCAGATCTGTCCGACTTAGTTCGTAGTTTTAAAATTTTAATTTTTTTTGGACTTTGCGTTGTAGATGAATGCGACCATGGTCGCAGTTTATGAAACATCCTTTGTTTTTTTATTCCCTACTTTGCCGACCTGCGTCGCAGTTGTTTCAATATGCGTTTTAGAGTCATGCGACCATGGTCATAGTATATTTAACGTCATATGTTTTTCATTCCCGGTCGCAGTTCTTTATATTTGCACTGTAGACCTTAGTCGCAGTGTAGACCAGGGTCGCAGTTGTTTATATTTGCATTGTAGGTTTATGCGACCTTGGTCACAGTGTCGACCCAGGTCGCAATTGTTTATATTTACACTGTAGGTTTATGCGACCTTGGTCGCAGTGTCGACCTGGGTCGCAGTTGTTTATATTTGCACTGTAGGTTTATGCGACCTTGGTCGCAGTGTAGACCAGGGTCGCAGTTGTTTATATTTGCATTGTAGGTTTATGCGACCTTGGTCGCAGTGTCGACCCGGGTCGCGGTAGTTTATAATTGCACTGTAGGCTTATGCGACCTTGGTCGCAGTGTCGACCAGGGTCGCAGTTCTTTATAATTGCACTGTAGGCTTATGCGACCTTGTTGCAGTGTCGACCCGGGTCGCAGTTCGTTATATTTGCACTGTAGTTTTATGCCACCTTTGGTCGCAGTATTTTAAAAATAATTTATTTTTATTCCCTTATAATATTAAAATAATCATTGGTCTAAAGTTTTTAATTTTTTTATTCCCTTATAATATTAAAGACGAGCGGTCAAAAAATTGCGTTGTGGGAAAATAATAATAAACAATAACGGAAGTTACGAAACGAGTAGCTTTTAACAAGGGGTATTTAGTAATTTAACTTCTTCCTATAACCGGCCCGCAAGTTAGTGCTGTGACAGATATTGAGCCACGTCACCGCAGGCTGAGAGAGTTTTCTCAGCCGTCGGCTGATATACATTTTTCTCATATATATATATATATATATATATATATAGAGGCGCGGTTTCCTTCGGAAAAGAAAAACCAAGAGATGATTGTGAGCGAAGGGGAAAAAAGGCTTTGGATTTAGGGTTCAGTTAGGGTTGGCTAATGGGACGAATCGGGTTGGTTCGTCCTGTCAGTCCAACGAACACGTGACGAGACGGGTTGAAAATTTGGGTAACGAATCGGGTCTTCTGACTTGATTCGTTACCCGATTCGCGCGAGACGAGTTACACCCATCTCGACATTTTTTAATTATTTTTTAATTCGAATTTTCTTAAATTTTTAAATTTAAAGTTATAAAGAAATTAGGAAAAAAATAGGGA
Organism: Agave tequilana; assembly: GCA_038442645.1. NCBI lineage: Eukaryota > Viridiplantae > Streptophyta > Magnoliopsida > Asparagales > Asparagaceae > Agave > Agave tequilana. The sequence goes on along the minus strand of JAVJIF010006684.1, from coordinate 11,799 downwards.
AAAAGAGGAAATTTTTTTTAAAATTGTCTTAAATTATTAAAAAATAATATAATTGATATTCACTAATTATAAGTTTTTTTATAAGATAATTATTTTATTAATATGAAAAAATCATATACCAATCTGCTCATCACAATAATGTATATAAACTCTTCTCATATAATATACATAAAAAACTCTGGTGCTCATCTCATATATGTACATAAAAACTCTAGTGGTTCTCTACTCTTCATCATCGTCCTATTCAAATTCTTCGTCTAGAATAGCTTTTTCTTGTGTGCGTCTTTCTGCATCGAAACAGTCCTTTAAGCAAACGGCCATCTCCAAGTGTTTTGGCGTCAGTCTGTTCTTCAGGGTGTCAAAACTCTAACACCTGCAGAAAATGCGCTCTCGGACGCTACTGTAGAGGCCGGAGGTATCAGTATATCTCGGGCCATGGTAAAAGAACAAGAATTATTTTCTCTGTTCTTTCTACCATGACAAAACATCAAATGTTTCCCATGGTTCATCATCATTTTCATTATTTTCAGCAGGCATGTGTTTCAAATATAAATTAAGTTCATCAAATGAACCTGCTCTTGAAGAGTGTTTCTTTCTCGTATTAGAGGAAAGTAAAACTTTTAAAATTAGATAATCTTTTACTTAGACTAGTAGAAAAAGTTTGTAATGGTGTTTGGTGTCCTAAATTCAGAAGAAGAAGGGGGAAATAACTCATCTTTGTACGAGTACATTTCTTCTAAAAGAGATCTAATTTCTAAAGTAATTTATCTACATCTTGTTCATAATTTAAACATAAAATAAATTGGATAATAAAAGTTTTAAATTATCTATTTTAATTATAGGATCCATAATTGTAGCTAAATAAAATAAAAAAGGCATATTTTCAAATATTTTTCGAAAATTTTCTTCCATATCATGTATAGCCTCTTCAAGACTGTCAACATCTTTGTATGCAGCAAATACTTGAGCAATCTCATTAAGATTATAAAAAACTAAGTTACATGTGAGATAATATGTACCAGAAAGTGCTTTTGTGACAGTGTCAAATTTTTCTAGAAAAGTACAAAAATTTTCATACAATTTTTACTCTTCATCGCTAATATAATAAGATGAACATTCATTTACTGTAAAAAATTGAATTGCTTGTTTATAGGAAGGCAATCTTTAATCATATTGTACCTGAATTCCAACGAGTTTTCACATCTGCTTGGAGTAGTTTTTTTTCCTTCAGTCCACATTGTCGGCAATAACTTTTAAAAGATTGTCTCCTAGGTCCACTGTGTTTTATATATAAAATAATTTCTTTAACTTTATAAAGATATTTATCTAAGATTTTTAGACCATCTTGTACACATAAACTCAATATATGGCAAACACATCTAATATGAAAAAGTTTACCGTTTAAAATCAGATCTAATACCGTTTTCAATTGTCTTATTGAAGCAGTATTTTCACTTGCATTATTAAAAGAAGTAGAAAATATTTTATTTTCTATACCATAATTTCTATAAGTAAGAAAATTGAATTTGCTACATTTGTAGCAGAATGTTTCTCAGAAATTTAGAAAATGATAAAATACGTTTTTGTAAAATCCAGTTATCATCAATAAAGTGAGCAGTAACACATAAATAATGAATAAGATTAAGAGCTTCCCATATATCGAAAGTTAATGAAATTTTTCTAGCATCACTAGTAAAATGAGCCGTCAAAATATTTTTTCTATTTACAAATAAATCTTCAATTTCTTTAGTTATAGATTGTCTGCTAATTCTCTTATTATCAGGAGCAAAAATAGATTTAAGATAATCAACTAATGCATCTGATTTAGTAAAAGAAAATGGAAATTCTGCTCGAACAATAAATTCAACTAACTTATGTTTATTTACTTCAGGCTTATATCTCCAAGTGGTGAGTGTGCCTGAATCAGCTAATATTTGTGCTTGTTGTGGTGGTAAACCGTGATTTTTTAGCATGCTTTTTTTTATAGTGTTTAATAAGAACACCTGTACCTATACCATCCTTCTTTATGTCAAATAGTTAATGGCAGTACTTACATTCTGCCTTTCTTCTACCTTCAATAACTTTTTCTACGAAATAGTTCCACACTATAGAAGTTTTGACTCTTGCTTTAGTGGTTGTGCTAGTTGGTTGTTGTTTTTTTTGAACTATAGTATCTTGCTGTGCTGGTTGTGTATCGTGTTGTTCTTGTATTTCAGTAAAAAAAAAAGGAGTCAGAGATTGTGCGTGCATTGGTGATGTTGACATTAAGAGTTGAGAATATAAGGAATATTGAGGAGGGAGGAAATAGAATGCCGACCTGTACCACTGTCATTGGCATATGCAGCATGTGTATATGGTGCAAAACCACTATAGTAAATTGCATAGCTTGACGAACTGTGATAGGAAGCAAATCCAGATATTGGGGGAGCATAATTGTGTAGTAGGTAAGATGCATATATTGACGATGAGCTACCGTCAACATCGGTGTAAAGTGCGGCAGATGAAGGATTGTGTGTTGATGAAGAGCTACCACTGGCTTCGAATGAGTACCGCCAGTACTCCAGTTGGGCTCCATTAGACTAGACTAGAAGTTGGTAGAGATTTGTATTGTAAGAGAATAAGAGTGATTTATAATAGAAGAGAGAGGGTTGAGGATAAGTGAGATGAAAGTGAATGAGAGTGGAGGGTATTTATAGAGGTTAGAGGGGGTTTTTAATTTTTTTTTAAAGGATACAACAGCTCAAAATGAGCCGTTGTGGGTGAATAAGAGGGTGCCACGTGGCACCCTCTTTCTTGGCACCCTCTTTCTCACCCACAACGGCTCTTTTTTGAGCCGTTGAGGGTTGAAAAAAATAAAAAAACAATCTAGGGGTCTGAGACTAATTTTTCTCTCTAACAGTCATATAATTATATTTGACATAAAAAAAAATTAGAGAAGGGGGTCGGGGAAATTTTCCCCGACCCGATTCGTCCGTGATTCTTTACGGGACGAATCGAATTCGTCCCGTTTACACGGGACGGATCAACCCGTTTTGACCCGTCCCTAAACGGGGTGGGTGCGGGTTGACCCGCAACCGCCCTGTGCGACTCAAACGGGTCACACAGGGCGGGGCGGCGGGGCGGGTCAACGCGGGTTGACCCGCCCGATTATCCATCCCTAGGTTTCAGTTGCGACCCTCGCTTGGAAATAACTATAATACCCTCAAGTGTTTGTGACGTATTTTAAGGGTATATTATAGAAACGGAACGTGGCGTCGTGGCCTCGTGACTCGTGAGGGCTACCCGAAACTAGTGGATATCGGGTGGCAATGGGACCCGATAACCCGATATGGATTCGACGCGAAATTTCGGGTTTGATCATCAGATCCAATAGATTACATGGAGTATGGAACATGAGAGCGGATATTTCCCCTTCAAAAAATTACGAGGGCACCCCACAAATTATTACAAGTGTGTCATTATATTTTTTGACAATTTCATTCTTGATGAAAATCCAAAATGCCCCTTTCTCCTCCCTCCTTCCTCTCTTCTTCCTCTTCCTTCAATTCCCCTCCTCCTCCTTCTACGGCGGCCCCTACTCCCCGGCCTCCCCACGCTCCCTTTCCTCCCCCTCCCCTCCTCCTCTCCTCCCCTTCGGCCGCCCACAGTCCTCTGCCTTCCCCTCCCCCTTCTCCACTCCCCCTCCTCTTCTCTCTCTGCTCCCCTCCCCCACTTGCTTTCCCTCCTCCCCTCAGATCTGGTTGTTCGGTCAGATCTGACGAACAGCCAGATCTGGGAGAGAGGGGGCGTGTGGGGAGGGGGAGGGAGGAAAGGGAAGCGGGAGGGGAAGCGAAGGAGGGGGAGTGGGGAAGGCGAGGCGAAAGAGAGGGGGAGGGGGATGAGAAGGTGGAGGTCGGGGATGGGGGAGCGGGAGCAGGGGAGAAGGGGCGTCGGGGGAGGGGGAGGAGGAAGGGAAAAGGATCGTATCGAGGAGGTGGTCGTCAGCGAGGGAGGGGCGGAGGCTGGGAGTCGCTGTGCGAAGGAGGGATAGGAGGAGAGAAGAGGGTATTTTGGCATTTTTTTTTAAAAAAGGGGTGCCTTCATCAATTTTGGAGGTGCCTTCAACATTGTGTTGCCCTCGTGACTTTTTAGGTTGGAAATACCCGCTCCCATGGAACATGGATGTAACCCCCAATTTTAAATGTATGTGTCACAATATCAGTATTCGATACAGTGTATACGTACTTGATTTGACCTACTCAATAGTTAATTGAACCAATTTCAGCTTCAAATATTATTTTTTCAATATTTTGGATTTTCTTAAAATTTTGAAAGTTTTCTGGATTGTTTTATAAAATTCGAGTTCGGTGTCGACCGATACCGATAATCGACTTTATGATTTTTAATTTACAAATGGAGTTGAATTTTTAAAATTTGCTTTCATATTGTTTTTCAAAAATCATATTTTTCTATTGTAGCTTATTTTTGGGGATTTATATCTGAATTGGTCCAAATTCAGCTAATCCGGTGTCAACCAGTATTACCAATCAATTCCAAAAATTTTAATTTGCAAACTGGAATGAATACATTGCATTTGATTTCATATTATTTCTTCGGGTAATATTTTCTATTTTTACAAATTTTTGAGAACCATTCGAAACTAGTCAAATTTTGACCCAATTAAAATATTAATTAAATAATTCTTCTTCTTTTCTTCTTCTTCCTTAGTCTTTTTCTTTTCCTCCCCTGCAAGCCGCCGCCTCTTTTCTCATTGACTTACCTACTGCCTATGTCTCTCTCTATAAAACTCTCTCTTTATCTCTTAATCTGTCTCTCTCTTTATCTCTTTCAGTTTCTCTGTCACACTCTCACTCTCTTTCCTCTATCTCTATAACCCTCCCTTACTTCCACTCTCTTTCCCGCTCACTGACCATAGCCGCCGCGCGAGGCCAGCACCACTGCCTGTCATAGCCATGTTGCCCAATCGGCAACCCCTCTCCCCTTTCCCTTATATTCTTTCTTTCTTCTCTTTCTCTTTATTCTTTTTTTCTATTTTTCCCCTAGCTCCCCTTCTCCTCCTCTTGTGCAACCGCGCTGCCACCATCACCACCGGCCAGGGACCAGGTTCGTCGCCTCTGGCCAGGGCAAAAGCGCCACCACCTCCACGTCTTCTTCTTCTTCTGCCTCTTCCCATCCCTCATATTCCTTTTCTCCCCCTCTTTCTCCTCTCTTCCGTCTGACCGGCCGGCCAGATCGCCACTGCTGGCCAGCCAATCATTGTCCGTCGCGCGCAGCCCTCGACGCGGTCGTCACGGTCGCCGTATACCGCCGCCTCCTCCTCCCCTGCTTCTCTCTACGTTCTCTCTCTCTTGTCTCTCTCTCTCTCTCTCTTATCCTCTTTCTTTTATATTGGTAAAACCAAATAAACCCAAATCCAAACCCATAAACCCACAACCCAAATCTACTTACTCAAAACCATATTCACTTAGGCTTAGGGTTTGGGTTATCGGAGCTAAACTCGACCCGTTAGCACCCAAACCCACTTAAAACCATATAGAAGGTAATTTTTACAATAAAACCCCATCATAATCTAGATATTAATTGTTTTGACCTTTTATTACAAACTAACCTATTTGTATAGTGTTTAGTGTTTGGGCGATATCTTGAGCATTCGGTATTCGATCGGGATGATTCTCGAGCTGTTGCAATCGTAGAAAAATAAGTTACATCATGTAATAAGTATGTGAGAGTTTTTATTTTATAAATTATATTTTATCATGATTGAGATTGATTGTTTATTAAATAAAACATGATTATCGGTAAATCTCTGCCAATACTATAACGAATTATAATTATTGGTAAGTCCACATTAATTAAAATATGCACGATTGCTCTTAATCATGTTTAATAAATAATAATTTATTTTATTTCTTGATTTAATATAAATATATGTGAAATATTTATATATATTGATTAATTATAAGATGTTAATAAATAAAATCCAGATTTAAAAGTAAATTGATAATTTAAATATGATACTATAGATAATTGTATTTAATTACTTTGTGATATCATTCATGTTAATAATATTGATTCGTTATAACAAAATAGTAAATATATTGACACATGTCCATGTTAATTATATTACCTTAACATTGTCACCGTTACAGGGATATTCTTTACACTGAACACTGTTATGTCATGTTTGTGGACATTGCTATAGCTTATATGTACTAGTACCATCTGAAGTACGCCTAGAGAGGGAGTGAATAGTGTAATAAATTAGGACAAATAATGCAAAATTTAAAAACTAATTGCAACACACTATATATAACCAAGAGTGAGTCTGAATTCCCCTAAAGAGCTCTGGAACTACTCCCTAAATTCTTCTAGATTAAGAGTTGAGGTACTTTAATAAGCTCACTTGGTTGAACACAAGTGTCGACACCCACAAACTATATATCTAGCATATGAATTTGAACAATGAAAAGCAATGCAATAATAAGAAAGATAGAGTTTGGAGATAGTGGATCAAACGCAAACACGGAGATTTGTTTCCAGGTTCGAGCTCCTGCTTTACGTTTCCGCCTTCACACAGAAAGATTTCCACTATGTCCACACATGACCTTCCACAAGGGACTTCCACTGAGGAATTACAATTACAAACTTAGAGTACACAACTCCTCTCTTTCCCCTCTATATAAGAGGAAAGCACAAAGCCTAGCACAAAGGAAAGAAAAGAATACACTTGGTGATCACAAAGATCACAAATAAAAGACTTGGTGATCTCAATAGACTACAAACATTTTTTCTCACAAAACAAGATCCTATAGATATGTATAGAAATGATAGCTCAAGTGTGATAAAATAAAGTTTTTGCAAAGAAAACACAAAGAAAAAACTCTTGAGAAAAAACTCTTGAATTGATAGAGAAATGAAGAACAAAACTAAAATTCCCAAAGATATAATTTTCCTTGATTTTTTCAAAAACTTTGAAAAAAAATAAAGATTAAGAATTTGACCAAAAAAACTCTTTTTAAAACTTTGCTGAAAACACCTTAGAAGTGAAAATTTTGCTCTTGGAAATCTTGGTGAATACACCCTCCAAGACTTATATTTATATGGTCTGGAATATAGCCGATGGATTCAGAACAATTTAAACATGACCTGTCGGTCGACCCGCATCGGTTGACTGGCCAACGGTAAAAAATTTGACCGTTTGGCACTGTCGATCGACCCCCAGCAAACTTTCCTAACGATCGACCACCCGGTCGATCGAGGCCAGAACCAGAGAGTTCCCTCTCTGGGTCGGTCGATCGGGGCTAATTTCAGAAAGCATACTCTCTAGAACGGTCGACCGCTCGGTCCGACCGCTAAAGCCTATGCACTTTCTGTGCGCGTCGGTCGACCAACCGGTCAACTGAGCTTTGGTCCCGTCGACCTGGCAACAAACCAGAGAGCTTCCTCTCTGGGTTGGTCGACCGGGGCCAATTCCAGAGAGCAAACTCTCTAGAACGGTCGACCGCTAAAGCCTGTACACTTTTGTGCATATCGGTTGACCGAGCCAAGCTTCGGTCGATCGGTCCCGGTCGACCATTAGTAAGTTCACCCGAGTTTATAGGTTAAATATTAAGCCTTTTAATTTCCTATAAAATCTCATAAAATCACAAAAATCCACAAAAATATTGAAGTACAAATATTGGTTATTAAAATTCAATACATATTATAACAATTTGAACAATTTTACTGATATAGAAATTTAGCTTTAAACCAGAAATCGTATTTTTCATAAACCAAACTTTGAAATGAAAATTTGATTTTTCTCAAACTTGTATATACACAAAACCGATATTTAAACACTTTTGAAGTATAGTGTGCATGGATAGAATTCAATACATATATATAAATGAATATATCTATGTTTTTGACATTAATCCAAAAGTAAGTTTTGTTAATAACAAAACTTGAACACATGAATTAGATATATCAAAGTAAGTTTTTAGTCAATATGAAATATAAATAAAAATATATGGATAAAATCTAACATACATAAAACCATGTAAAACTTCTTTGATTCTATCTAATCATGACAATGAAAGTATGTTCTTGAAAAGCCAAAACGTTTAAACCAAATCAATAAACTTTTGAACTTTTGTGTGTGTGTGTGTGTGTGAACTTGAGTGTATCAAAACTAATCAATTTGTATACAAGATCTAAAATAAAACTAAACTAAATAACCGAAGTCTTCTTGTCGATTTTCATCTTCAACGACTCGATCCATAGAGCTTGACTCCAACTTGAGTGCTAGATGCGATCTTGACACGCAAGCTCTTGAATCATCACGTGTTAGCTCTAAAACTTTACTTTGAATTCTTTATTTAAGCTAATCACTTACTAAGATCTCGATCAATATCTGAAACTTATTAAATAAAGATCATTAGTAAACTAACCTTCATAAGTTAGTCATCATCAAAACTAAGACGAAAGGCCTCTGGGCCACAATCTGCCTATAGCTATATCAGTACCCATCATTTTTCCCCCGTCCGGTGTAAGTTATTTAATTATTACAGAGTGTCAATGATATGTCCACAGGGTATTCGCAAAAGTCCAATATCCATAGTTATCTTATATTACCGGGATCACCAGGAGTATAATATCAGGAGCATAATGTCAGGATCTCCCTGTTTCAGGGGTTCAAGTATCCAGGAGTTCAGAGCATAGGAGTTCAGGAGTACCAAATGTCGGTAGCATATAATAAATCGTGTCAAGTCCCCGTAAAAGTGATAGTCATGAATATGTAATATATGCAGGTATCAGGGTTATAGTATCCGGTCAAGTATCACAATATCAGGTAATGTGTTTGTAACCATGTGAAAGCGAGTCAAGTGAGTGTTAGCATGTGTCATATATCAGGTGTCAGGATCAGGTGTCAATAATGACTATCAAGTACCGGTGTCAGATATCAAGTGTCGTGGATCAGGTGTCAAGTATAACATATCAAGTGTCGGTGTGTCAAGTATACATGTCAAGCGTCGGTATCAGATATCACGTGTCAGAGATCGGGTGTCAAGTATAACTTGTCAAGTGTCCAGTGTCAGATATCACGTGTTGTGGATCAGGTGTCAAGTATACGTGTCAAGTGCCGGTGTCAGATATCACGTGTCAAGTATAACATGTCAATGTCGGTGTGAATACAGAGTACAATATCATATATTAACTCGCATAGTGTGGTATCATGTATTAAGAACCACAGTAGCAATTGTTAGGCATGTTACAGTAGTAATAAGAATTCACATACCAATATATTATGCTATAAATATTAGAGTAGCATTTACTAAGCATAATACAAGCATTCGCCTAAAAATCGGAAAGCAATACAGAGAAAAGTCCGAGAAGGCCACTAATACGTACGAGCATGCTACTAGCGCAAATATATATATTATATATATATATATATATATATATTATATAATATATATATATTATATATATTAGAGAGAATGAGAGAGGAGAGAGGAAGAGTTGTAGGAAGGGGAGGGAGAGTTGTAGGAAGGAAGAGAGAGAGTTTGTAGGAAGGATATGTTTAAATGAGGAAAAAAATAAGAAAAATAAAGGAGAGGTATATTGAAAATTATGAGAAGTAATTAGGGGGTTAAAGAGGGGTAGAAGTGGAAAGGGAGAAAAGGAAAGAAAAAAAAAGAAAGAAAGAAAGAAGAAGAAGGTAAGAATAAAAGAAGAAGGAGAGGGGAGGGGGAAGGTGGCTGGCGTCGGGCCACCCGCCAGCGGCCCTGGGGCGGCGCTGCGCTGCTGGAGGTGGGGGCGGCACGCCTAGCCGGGGAGGGAGGAATGTGGGGTGGAGTTAGAGTTTGGAGTATGTTTTGTTGATGTAGTTGGTGGTGGTGGTGGTGGTGGTGGTGGTGGTAGATGGTGTTGTGGTGGTCGTTGGTGATAGTGAGGAGTTTGAGGAGGAGGAGGAGATGATGGTGGGGGTAGTTGGAGTGGTGGCAATTAGTGGAGTTGTGGTGAATTTTTGAAGAAGAAGGGATGGTAAAGAGATGTATTTTGTTGAAATTGAAGAAGGAGGAGTGGTGGTTGAAGTAAGGGAGATGGAGGATAGGATAGAGAGGAGGGTTGGGGGAGGTGGCGCCGGCCTAAGGACAGCGGCGGCACGGCAGTGGTGACGTGGGGCGTCGACGCTTGTGGGTTGGGAGAAAGAGGTTGTTGGTTTGGAGATATGAAATGAGGAGATAAGGAAGGAGAAAGGAAGAAGGAAAAAATTTAAAAGAAGAAGAAGGAGAAGGAGGGAATGGAGAAGGAGTGGGGTTGATGGGGGGCTGCTACTGTTTGTAGCAGCAGCAGGGAGTGTCGGCATGGGGGATGGGGAGCAGGGCACGAAAAGAAAGAAAGAAGAAAAAAGAAGAAAAGAAAAGAAGGGAAATAAGAAAAAGGAAAAAATAAGAAAATAATTTATAAATAAATATATTATTCATTAATAAAATTAATACAATATCCTGAGAGTATAAGTAGTAGAGGAGTGGAGAAGGACAAAGCAAGAAAAGAAAAGAACATTAAATAATATTATTATTTTAATAGAGTAAAATTTGACTTTTTTAGAAACGTTCCGAAAAATTCTCAAAAAATAGAAATATTATTTTAAGATACCTGGCAAAATCAGATTTAAGAAATTTAATGTAGTTTTCAATTAAAAATCCTGAAATCTTCCGACGATACCGGTCGACACCAGGATCAGTCAAATTTTGATAAATTTAGAAAAATCTCAAAAATATATTTAAATAGAAAATAAAATTCTAAGAAGTAATATGAAAGCCATTTCTAAAAACTTAATTCCGTTTAAAAACTAAAATCTGGGAATCGATCACGATGCTGATCGACACCGGTTTTGAAGATTTTTCAGAAAAATTTTGAAATTTTTTAAAAAAATCATGAAAAATCTAAAATACTGGAAATAGTATTTGAAACTAAAATTGGTCAAATCAGATTACCAGAAAGGTCCAAATCAGGCAGCGTGCTGGTATCAGGTTTCAGGTCCGAGTCGGGCTGACTCTAGGTCTGAGAATCCAGATCCGAATCCAGATCCGCCACACAATAACATAAGAAATCACAACCCGAAAACAAATACTAGAGGTAAATTGAAATAATATGGTCAAAAAATTTGGATACGCATTTGGGTACGTATCCCAAGAAGGGGTGCTACAATCTACCAATCTAGCAAAAAATTTCGTCCTCAAAATTTCAATAAGGAAGGAGATGAACATGGAAATAAAGGATTGATAACAAGAGATAAAGTTCATGTGAAAAATTTCCACTCAAGCCTCGAATAACGGTCACGAATGACGTCTTCCTCGCTCCCAAGTTGCTTCTCTCCCGGACTGTGGCCTGTTCCATGAAACTAGCACCAACGGGATGGTCCGATTCTTCAGGATCTTTAACACTTCTATCCATTATAACCATGGTTGCTCGGTATATGACAAATCTGGCTGCAATTCTAATTCTAAATAAGCCAATACATGGCCTCTCGTCCCTGATATATCTTCTCAGTTGTGACATATGGAACACATTGTGCACTCCTTCCAGTGATGGTGGCAGTGCCAATCTGTAGGCCACTTCTCCTATTCGCTCTAATAAAATCAAACGGGCCTATATACCTTTGGCTCAGCTTCCCACGTGCACCAAATCTGATCACTCTCTTGGTCGGAGATATCCCCAGAAACACATGTTCTCCCACCTGAAAACTCCAATGATCTTCTATTTAAATTTGCCCAACTCTTCTGGCTGTCCTGTGCTGCACGAAGGTACTCT